>PVKA01019311.1:0-42276 GCA_004027165.1 Ctenomys sociabilis
AATCTTTGATATAATTCAGCTATAAAAAAACCTGTAAATATAATTTCATGTATGCACCTTGTACAATACCAAAACGTTATGAAAACAGTTTGCAATGTATTAATTCATCGACTCTGTATGGTTAAGGTGTCTTGAAACTGTCTGATTGACATTTGTATTTTAATAAAATAAAAATAAATGGAAAAAAAAATAAATAAAAAAAAAACTTCTGTGTCCTGCGTAGCATTAAAGTTGATTAACCTGCCACTCCTCCCTTTATAAAAACATTTTGTTCTATATTTATGCCATTATAAATTTCCATCACAGTATATAAAGATATCCAAAACAGCACTGCCAGCACTTCAGAAAGTAGCAAGAACGATGAGTACCTTGAACATGTATTTTGAAGAGAATTAAAGGCTGTGTATTTTCTTAAATTTTTAATTTTTATTAGTACATGTTTTCAATACATAACGATTAAATTCATTGTGAGGACTTGTTATATGTACACACCACATCTTAACTCTGTTTATGTCTTCTCTCCTTGCATTCCACCCTTCCTCTCTCCATCTCACTTCCTTTCCTCTATCTTCACTCAATATCTTGGTCGCTGTCCCATTTGCAAAAAAATCTATCTCCTATTATTATCTTTTATTTTATTCTGTAATTATTTATGCTTTTGATTTCTAATTATGTAAGACACACCATGGGATATATAAACTTGTGTGTCTGATTTATTAACTTAACATTATGGCGTCAATTGCAATTGCTTTTCCTACAAATCATTCAAATTTAGCAATGTGTTTTTTATTATAAGACAATTTTTCAAATTAAGTATTCACTTTATATTTCAATCACACCTTGTATACACCTCTCTAGGAGGTAAAAAATTATGTCATCATCTTCCAAACATCTCCTTGAACAACAGTATGCAATTTGTTTCATGAGGCAGGAATTTTAACAACTATGTGAACTGAGCATGGTGGATCTCAGTACTCTAGTTCTGCAAGGTTGAGCCAAGCCTAGGAAATTTAGTGAGTCCCTGTCTTGAAAAAAAATAAAAGGGTTCCTAATGTAATTCAGTGTGATGGCCCTGAAGTCTTTCCTCAGAACAAGAAATAAAGGAGTTTATGTGATAAATTTCACTTGTTCATGAAGGTAGACTTCATATAGTTACACCGTGAGTCTCTCAACTAAATAGTTTAAATAAGTGTATTCTATAGTAAGGCACACAGACTTAAGCACCTGAACAAAAAATCTAATACATTTTATTATCCTTAAATATGTGGAGAATTCAGAGAGTATCATGCAGCCAAGAAAAGTCTGTGGTACACATGCAAGAAACAATAAAAGCATGAAAAATCAACTTCATGCTGTTGATTTATAAAATACATGAAATAAAAGGAAAGGAACCACTAGTTTTGAAAAACTTCAACACATTCATAAAGAAATGAGAATAGTTTAAACCAAACAAACAAGGACAGCCTATTACAAATAGAAAATTCAGAAAATTTAAAGAACTCTTGGAAATTAAAACAAAACAACAAAAATTAAAAGTTCAAAAGAACAATTGGACAATAAAGTTAAGAAATGCACCCAGTGCCTGTAGTGAAAGAAAAAGATAAATTGAAGATAGGACAGAGAAGATAACTAAATTAAGAGGATTTCTGTTCATGTCACACTATCCAAATACTATGACTTCTTTGAAAAGTGAAAAAGAAGAACAATAAACACCAAGGATTTTTTTTTTCCAAAGGAAATATTTTTGGTCTTATTTTTACTATTTTCTTTTTTGGTACCGAGAATCGAACTCTGGACTTCGCGCTTGCTAGGCAGGCGCTACGCCACTGAGCTACATCAACCAACAACAGATGTTGGAGAGGTTGTGGAGAAAAGGAAACACTTCTCCACTGCTGGTGGGAATGTACACTGGTACAACCATTGTGGAGGCCTGTGTGAAGAGATTCCTCAAAAGAGTAGGACTAGAAATCCCATTCAAGCCGGCTATCCCCCTACTGGGAATTTTCCCAAAGGATGTGGAAACATTGTATCATAGAGATATATATGTACCTATGTTGATAGCAGTGCAATGTGTGATAGCAAAATCTTGGAAACAACCAAGATGTGCATCACATGAGGAATGGTTGAAAAAGATGTGGTATTTCTATATAATGGAGTATTACTCAGCTATGAAGAATGATAATTTGAAGCATTTCTACTGAAGTGGATGCCACTTGAACATATACTCATAAGTGAAATAAACCAGACATACATGTGTAAATATCATATAGTCTCCCTAGTATAACAAGCGAAAAGCAGAAATATAAAAGGAAATGTACAAAAACAAATAAAATCAATTGAGTCTGATAAGCAAAGTGAATGGCATTTGCTGCAGGATACTAATCAGCTTTTCTTCTGGATGGTTAACAACCTAAGTTCACAAATCAGATTTCGAGAAATAGAAGATCCACAAGGCCAGCCAACATTGTGGCTCTAGCTTTCCAAGGTCAGCGAAGACTCAGGACATAGGAGAACCTGTACTGCAACATCATGAAACTCAGGTGAGCTCCAAATTTTCTGAACAAGATTATGGAGCCACAGAGGAAAGTGATTGAAGTTCTATAATGTGCCTGGGGAGAGTCACATGAAGAGAAAACTTTCTCTCAAGCTCTCACAGAGAGCAATCTGGTCAAGCATTGGCCGTGACTCATCCACATGGATGACACAGACAAAGGATCTGCAGAATAATGTACAGGACTACAAAATAAACCCTGAGAGGACTTCACTGACCACATAAGAAATATAAAGTTCTTGTGTTGGTATATAAGTCTTGCTCTATCTAGGTCTTAACCATCCAGCAGAAAAGTATAAAAATGAAGTATACATTGTGAGGCCATAATATTAAGCTGAGCTGTAAATGACTATGGTCGACAACTTCTTTGAATAACTCACTATTGATGTGGAATGCTGGAATGTGTTCGATTGTGGTGTCGAGTTCAAGCACCTACGTTAGTTGAATGAGAATGGAGTGCCCATCTCTGACAGGTGTAGACAAAGGAAGGGGTATAGAAAGAAAAAATCATGATGTGTGTGTATAGACAGTAGTTGAGATAGATAACGCTGTGCTTCTACATAATCCTATGAGCGGCAAGATTTGCACTAATGGTGGTTGGACAGGATATTATGTCGGCTTCTAGTACTATGGTCATTCACTAGGAAAATAATTATTGAATTTTTTATATAATTCTTGTAAAAAATAAGATAAGTAAACAGCTACACTCTTAATTTACTGATAAGAGACATCTGCCATAATAATGTCTGTAAGTATAATATCATGTATGCACCTTGTATGATACCAAAACAGTATGAAAACAGTTTGCAATGTATTAATTTATCGAATCTATCTTGTTAAAGTGTCTTAAAACCGTCTGATTCATATTTGTACTTCAATAAAATAATAAAAAGAAGAAAAACAATGGCAAAAAAAAAAAACCAAAAGGAAAGTTAAAAAAAAAAAAAAAAAAGAAAGGAAGAAACATGATGTGTGTGTATGGACAGTACTGTTGGGATAGATAACGCTGTGCCTCTACATAATTCTAGGAGAGGCAAGATTTGCACTAATGGTGGTTGGACAGGATATTATGTCAGCTTCTAGTACTATGGACAACCACTAAGAAAATATCAAGGTAGAAAGTGTTAATTATTGAATCTTTGATGTAATTCAGGTATAAAAAATAAGATAAGCAAAGATCTACACTGTATTTACTGATAAGAGACATAATGTGTAATAATGTCTGCAAGTATAATATCATGAATGCACCTTCTATGATACTAAAGCATTATGAAAACAGTTTGCAATGTATTAATTTGTCAAATCCATCTTGTCAAGGTATCTTAAAACTATCTCATTGATATTTGTACTTCAATAAAACAAAAATTAAAAAAATAAAAATTAAAGAAATAAAAAATAGTAAAAAAAAATACCAAGGATATTTATTTTTTTAATTTCAAAAATAAAAGGTGTGAATTTGGGGATTGAAAAGACCCATGGAGAGCCTACCATAATGGGTAAAAAATAGATCCAGTTAAGATATGTCACCATGCAGTTTTATAAACTTGACTGCAAACAAATGATTATACAAACTTCCAGAAAGAGAAAACCAAGTTTTTCTACGATAAGTACAGGAATGGTGTTGTCGTTCACAACACTGGAAGTTGGAGTTGTCATTCACAACACTGGAAGTTGAAAAACAATCCAACAATGACTTAAATATTATTTCTGACCTGAAACTCAATCACAGAAAGCTCAATTATAAGGACTACTTTTCAGGGATTAACAAAATTCAATGCAGTTGATATATTGTGTCAACTTGAGAAGGTAAATGCTTAACTAAATATGTTCAGCAATTCAACAACCTAGGTCCGGGAAGCCCCATCCTAGAGTAGCTCATCATTTAAAGGATATAAAAGGAATTTGAAAACAGAATGGAATATTCCATTTCCTCTGAGGAGGTCTGCTCATCGCAGTCAGTTTGGACATCATCTCTTGGCTTGTAGTGCAGACTCTTTAGCCTCCACATTGGGTCCTTCACCCTACTGGTATAAATTCATCAGCCTTCCAGTGCAGATCCATCAGCCTCTTGATACAGACTTACACAAAACAACACCATAAGCTTAGACTAAATCCTTCAGTCTCCAGTGTGCAGATGCCCTCTGAACACCCCCTCACCTGACTCTGTTGCTGAGCATGATAAGCCAATCTTATACATCTTGTTATATATCAGTTCCTCTAATAATCCCTGACATACATTCAGTAATTAAATAAATACTCTCTTTGTACCATTTTTGCTGGAAGCAACTGAACTCCAACAAACTAAGACAACAAATCAAGGAAGATAATATGGGACCCAGAAAACAGAGAACCTAATAAGAGATTAAGAAGAATCCTTGGGAGGCTTAGAGGCCAGAAAAAACTGGGAAGGGCCTGGGGCTAGTGGCCCTGAGAGGCAAAGTAATAGCTCTTGAAGACTGCAGTAAATCTAAGATGTTTGATATCCAGACAGATAATAAGATTAACTCAGCTGCCTATGTTGTAGGATAATAATAAGCCTTTAAGTTTGCAGAACAAAAATCAGAGAAAAAGAGGGACTGAAAGACAGCCAACATTTTGGTCCAGTCTTTGAAGGTCAGTGAAGACTCAGGACATAGCAGAATCTGTACTATAACATCATGTAACTCAGTTGTGTCACAAATTTTCTCTTCAAGGAGATAATGGGACCACAGAGGAAAATGAACAATGATGTAGAGTGTGCCTGAGGAGAGTAACATAGAGAGAAAACATTCTCTCAGGCTTTCACAGAGAGCAAATTGGTCAAGCCATGGCCATTACTCATCCACATGGCTGATACTGACAAATGATCTACAAACTGCAGTACAAGGTTTCAGTATAAACCCAAAGAGGATTTGACTGACCTTATCAAATACAAAACTCACATTTTTTATATAGGTTTTTTTTTATGTTGGTCTTAACCATCCAGCAGAAAAGTATGAAAACAAAGTATAAACAGTAAAGTCATATTAATATGCTGAGCCATAAAAGGCTCAAGTCAACAACTTCAGACATTGCCAATCCTATGGAAAACCCAGTACACTAATGAACTACTGCACTATTATTGGGATATTTTGCTGAATTCATGCACCTACATTATTTAAATGAAATGCTCTTCTCTGACAAAATTAATCAAAAAATGGGATAGAAATGAACAACCATTTTTATCCATTTACTCAAAATAGTTAGGATAGACACACAACTCCATTCTCTTAATTCAATGAATACAGAGGTTTGTTCTAATAGTGTTTGAGACCGGATATCATGTCTTCATCTTGTACAATGAATAACCACTAAGACAGTAATATCCAATGTATTAATTCTTGAAAATGTGCTCATAATTGGTTGTGAAACTTGACTCATTGCTATTTGTTTCTCAATAAAAAAATTTTTAAAAGACTACAGTAAAAACAGGGCCCCAATAAAACTACGTTGGAAAAAATGGGAAAGAAACACAATATAAAAAGTAAAAAACTTGAGGAAGCAGAAACTAAAGAGTTTGTAGGAGAAAACATATTGGACCAATGTGTAGTGAATGGGAAGGTAGAGTATTTTCTGAAGTGGAAGGGATTTACAGATGCTGACAACACATTGGAACCTGAAGAAAATCTAGATTGTCCAGAGTTAATTGAAGCACTTAATAATTCACAAAATGCTGGTAAAGAAAAATATAGTACAAAAAGAAAATTTTATCTGACAGTGGATCTGATGACAGCAAGTCAAAGAAAAAAAAAAGAGATGCTGTGGACAAACCTAGAGGTTTTGCTAGAGATCTTGCTCCCGAATGAATCATTGCCTCCACAGTCAGTAGCAGAGAATTGATCTTTATCATGAAATGGAAAGATTTAGATGAGGTTGACTTCATTCTGGCAAAAGAGGCAAATGTGAAAGGTCCTCATATCACAATTGCTTTTTATGAAAAGACAATACCTTCACATTTCTGTCCAGAAGATGAAGCACAATAAATTACAACAAGGGGCTGGGGAGATAGCTCAGTAGATTGAGTGCTTGCCTGACAAGTGCAAGGGCCTGAGTTCAATCCCTGATTCCACAAAAAAAAAAAAAAAAAAAAAAAACAATAAATTACAACATATATATCTTGGTTTTGATTTACTAGTGTGGAAAAAAAATTCGAATGCAAATCAAATGACACTTTAGAAAGTAGTATTTAGGGGAGTTGTTGAGTTGTTGAGTTTTTGTTTTGTTTTGCATCTATAGCACTGGTTACTTTGAGCAAATGAATAAAATTTTGTAGTTGCTTCCTCTATCAAAAAAAGAGTATTTGGTAGCCTGATACATTTCCTCTGCTTCACTATCTGTTGTGGGGAAATGTCCATAGTACAAATCAGTACTCACGTTTTAGTTCATATGCTTAAGGACCATTCCGAGTTTTTTTGTTAGAGTGTGTATAACTACAATTCTTCTGTAAGTGACTTTTGTTTTGTTTTTAAATATTCACTGAAACAAAAACAATGGTGATATTCTCATGTTCGAGAATCCATCATTCTGAAAAACCTAAGAAATCACTTCCAGTTAAATAGAAAGTTTTCCTGAAGTCCTAACCTTTTAAGTTAAATAGTTAAATTGTGGTATATTGGGCACTTTAAAGTAGATATTTTTGAAGCTGCAATATAGAAATCTTTATCTGTCTTTATTCACAAAAATGCAATTTATTTCCAAACTTCACACCAAAACGTTATCATTACTCTGCGGAGAGGACTGTTGGTATTGGTGAAGTCAAAGTTAGGACTGAAGACACTTTGCTATTTTAAATCAAATTAAGGGTGTAAAAATGTAGAGCAATAAGACCTGTAACTTGGGGAAGCAGAACCAAGGAAGCATCAGCAACATCATCACCACCACCACCAGCAGCAGCCATAGCAGCAGCAGCTGCCTCCTTCACCACCACCAATACCTGCAAATGGGCAACAGGCCAGTAGACAAAATGAAACTTTGGCTATTTGTCTGAAGAATTTCAGGAAACAAGGAGAGAAGACATTTACCCAACATAGCTGGCTCTTTGTGGGCAATATTCCCCCTGGTATCACTGAGGAGGAAATGAAAAAACTATTTGAAAAGTATGAGAAAGTAGGAGAACTTTTATTCATAAAGATAAAGGCTTTCACTTTGTCAACTTGGAAACATAAACCCTTGCAGAGATTGCCAAAGTGGAGCTGGATAATATTCCTCCCCCTGGAAAACAACTGAGCATGTGCTTTCCCTGCAATAGTGCATCCCTTACAGTGCGAAACCTTCCTCAGTACATTTCCAACAATCTACTGGAAGAAGCGTTTTCTGTGTCAGACCAGGTGGAAAGGGCTGTAGTCATTGTGGATGATCGAGGAAGATCCTCAGGAAAAGGCATTGCTGAGTTCTCAGGGAAGCCAGCTGCACAAAAGCTCTGGACAGATGCAGTGAAGAGCCTTTCCTACCAACCACATTCCCCTGGCCTGCGACTGTGCAGCCTATGGACCAGTTAGATGATGAAGAAGGACTTCCAGAAAAGCTTGTTATAAGGAACCAGCAATTTCACAAGGAGTGAGAGCAGCTAGCTCGATTTGCACACCCTTTCTCCCTTGAATATGAATATGCCATGCGCTGGAAGGCAATTATTGAGATGGAGAAGCTGCAGCAGGATCAAGTGGACTGCAGTATCAAGGAAGCCCGTGAGAAGCTGGAGATGGAGATGGAGGCTGCTCCCCACAAGTACCAGGCTATGTTGATGAGGTAGGATTTGATGATATGCCAAGATGAACTTCAGAGAATGGAAGAGCTGCATAACCAAAACATCAGAAAACAAAAGCAATGGGGGTTCAGGAATCAAGAGTAGGGTAGCGCCGGGGAGATGGCTCAGTGGAATAAGCGCTTCCCTGGCAAGTGCAAAGGCCTGAGTTCAATCCCGAGTCCCACAAAAAAAAAAAAAAAAAAAAAAAAAAAAAAGAGTAAGGTAAGTATTGTGAATAATAAATGTGGTGGCAACAAGCAGAGATGATTAGGCAACAGCAGGAAGGATTCAAGGGAAACTTCCCTGATGCACAAGAACAAGATATGGATGGACCAGATGGCTATGGGAGGTGCTATGGGCATAAACAACAGAGATACCATGCCCCTTGCTCCAGTGACAGCTGATAACCCAGCTCCTCCAGCACCTGCCACTATGATGCCTGATCGAACCTTGGGATTGATGCCACCAACAAGTGAATGCCTTTGCCAGGCTGCTACAATGGAAGGAATGGGGGCAATTGGTGGAACTTCTTCTGCCTTCAACCGTGCAGTCCCGGAAGCTGAATTTGCTCCAAACAAACACCACCAATACTAATAAAGTTGCAGTGTCTAGTTTTCTGAAACCCTAGCCAGAATTCTACCTTAAAAGTGTTAGGGATTCCTCCCAATAGTTAGATCTTCCTGCCTGTACTACTGTAAGGGAGTATGCTTAGGGCAGAAGGTAAAGGAAGTGTTATATTTAACAAATTTTGTGCGGTTTGTTTAATCGGTTCTATATGACGCATTTCTGAAATTTCAAATATAAGGAATTGTTCAAGGTTTGGGGCAACCATGATAAGATGATTCCTTAGAGTCCCACTCATCTTGAGCACTCTGGCTTTTATCTCCATGGTGTTTTATTTGTTTTTTTAAACCCCCCATGCCCAGCGGCACTGCCGCATACACCACAAAAACCAAACATCTCGCAGTGACCTTAGCTCCATTGCTCCATTTGCTCCTATGTGAGAATTCAGGCAAATGTCTAAAGAGAGCACAGACAGCATATGTACAGTTCTATTATATTCCGTACATTACCTTTTGATGTACTAAAGACATCTCTAAGAGATTTTCATTTTAGTATATCTTTGAAAAAAATCTTGTGTTAACTAGCCTCCGTGTTTTCCTTGGGAAAAAATATCCTACATACGACACTTTTGTGTTTCTGATGCTGCAGTTCACAGCTTTTCTTAATAGGCCTAGTGCAATCTTGAGAATAAGGTTGCTGTATTCTGAAGGTCTCACAATAGCTACTAACATCACCTATGTTAGTTGCTGTGCATTTTTTATTGGTGTTCCATGTATGATTTATCCATATACCTTAAATTTGGAGTTTCTCTGAGAAATGGAGCAGTAATACAGCATCAACTTGTATAAGTACATTTTAAGCATTTAAATAAAAAACAGCTTACCCAGTGAGTGAGAACTCCAGACCCGCCAAGCTACAGAGATCTTTCCCAGCATTCTCCAGTGTTGCTCCGTAGCCCCAGATGCAACACAGCCTGTCTTGTGAGTGAGAACATCCACCACAACTTCTGAGAGCCCTGCAGACCGGCCAATGCCTAGGCCCTGTGAGTGTGTAAGAGAGCTTCTGTGCTCTCCTGCCCCCCATACCCCTCAAGACCCAGCCCAGACCTGCCATACTCTGAGATGGGGAGAAACTCTGAGGCTGAAGACTTCTACTGAGACTAGGGTCAAAAGCATGCAGCTAATCCAGAAGCAGAGCATCTTCTCAAAGGGGCACAACAGACTCAGCTCCAAGGACAACAACAGAAAAGAAGTGAGCACAGCAGCCAGACCCAAGACAGGCAAAACTACATGAACTAGAACTTGGTGTAACAATACCTGAATTTCATAAGATTCTAAGGTTAGAACTGCACCAAAACTCTACACCAAAGGTAAGAGGTAAGAGCTACAAGTCATGATAAAAACAAGGAGCCAAATGAAACCCCAGCCTCGAGTCCACCAATAAGTGCAGAGGACACTAGCTCAGATAAAATGAATGAATTAACAGAGACGGAAGAAGGAAACAATGGCAGAGAGGTACAGAGAAATTCAGGCCAGAATTAATACCTGAAAGAAAAAAGGAAATTTTTGAATACATAGCATCAGAAGTAATGAATCAACTCAAGAAACATATGGGGGAAATCCAATGTCCATCCAGAACAAGTGCAGAGAACAATATGCTAGCTAAAACATATGAATTAACAGCGTCTCAGGCAAAGAAACAACAACAAAACGGTAAAGAGGAGTTCAAAGCAGAATAATTTCCGAAATAAAAAAAGAAATCTTTCAAATCATAGGATCTGAAGTAGAGAATCAATTCCGGAAATATATGGAGGAAACCAAATTTGAAAAAAACAACAGTAAAACAATTAATAGCATCCTCTAAAGATGACTTTGATTAAAAAAATAGAGGAGATCAGAAATATGACGGATTCCTGGAATGAGAAATACAGGACAGAAATAGATAAAATGAAACAGAGTCAAAGAGATATAGAAGAAATTAAAATCACAATCATGAGTCTACAAAACCGTCTAAATGAAAATGAAGACAGGGTCTCAGATCTTGAAGATGCTGGTGCAGATAGTGAAAAGTGAGAAAAGATCTCTTAGAAACAACTACAATGGAGGAAAAATAATCCATCACAAGCAAGATGATGTAAGATGAGAAATGTGAGACTAATAGGCATCAATGAGAAAGAAGGAGTCAACACAAATGATATAAAAAGAATATGGGCAGAAGTAATAGCAGAAAACTTCCCAAATAGGAGGAAGCAATGTAATATTGAGGTAACTGAAGCATACAGAGGACCAAATAACTTCAACCAAACTAAAAACACACCGAGAAATATAATAGCCAAGATCCCAGAAATTCAACATAAGAATACTAAACTGAAAGTAGCTAGAGAAAAGAAGCAGATCACATTCAAAGGAAAGTCCATCACATTTATAGCCGACTTCTCTACACAAACCATGGCGGCAAGGAGAGCATGGAGCACAGTACTTCAAGAACTGTATGAAAAAAATTCCACCACAGACTACTGTACCCTGCAAAACTCTCTTTTAAGTTTGATGGAGAAGTGAAATACTTTCATGACAAAGAACAACTAAAGAATTTCATGACCACAAAGCCTACTACAGAGGCTACTGAAAGATGTTCTAGACAGAGACCACAATGACCAGAACTCGACTAATGAGAACAGAAAAAAGTCAACTAAATAGGGCAAACAATTAAAAACAGGACAAAAAGGAGTAAAAAATAGCAGATAAGTAACATGTCAATCGTACATCAACACACTTCAATTATAAACATCAATGTAAATGCACTCAATTCACCAATTAAGAGAAATAGACTAGAATAGTGGATTAGGAAACAAAACAATATGCTGTATACAAAAAACACACTTAACTCAAACGGATATTCATAGGCTTAAAGTCAAAGAATGGAAAACAATACTACATGCGCCAAAACCACAGAAAAAAGGAGGGGTAGCAACCTTGTCCTCCGACAGTCTCAACTTCAAACCAAGAATGATCAAATGAAATAAAGAAGGCCACGATATACTGGTTAGGGGAAGAATTCAACAGGAAGAGGTAACACTCATAAATATCAATGCACCAGACACAGGAGCACCCAACTACGTAAAACCAATCTTAATGGACATGAAAAAGCTAATATCGAATACCACAATCTTAACGCCAGACCTAAATACTACCTTATCCCACAAAGACAGCCCAACTAGACAAAAAATTAGCAAAGAAGTAGTATAACTGAACCAGAGCATGGAATAAATTGACTTGCTGGACATACACAGAGTGTTCCATGCAATCACAGCTGAATACACATTTTTTTCAGCTGCACATGGGTCATTCTCTAAAACAGAACACATACTGGTCCATAGGTCATGATTAACTATATACAAGAAAACAGAAATTATCCCATGCATATTATCTGACCACAGTTCAATGAAACTGGAAACAAATGACAAAAGAAACCAGAAAAAGCCCCTAAATACATGGAAATTAAACAATACCCTACACAGCAATCAATGAGTCTCCCTACTCAGAAAGAAATTCAACAATATCTACAATTCAAAGAGAATTCAACCACAACTTAGCGGAATTTACGGGATGCGATGAAATCAGTTCTCCGAGGGAAATTCATAGCTATGAACTCACACATTAGAAAAACAGAATGGGAATCAACACACACACAAATGCGACACCTCCAACATCTACAGTATGAACAGTAAACCAAAACCAGAGCCCAAAGCCGAGGAGAAATCATAAAGCTCAGAGAAGAAATTAATTCAATTGAGATGAAGAAAGCGGTATAACTAATCCACAAATCAAAATGTTGGTTCTTTGAAAGACTAAATAAACACTATAAGCCCCAAGCTAATGTCATCAAAAAAGAGGAAAGAAAAAGCTCAAATGCAAGCAATAAGGAATGTAAGAGTTGAAATCACCACAGACCTAGTGGAAATTCAGAAGAGTATCAATAGCTACTTCAAGAATCTTTACGCTCATAGAATAGAAAACAAAGATGAAATGGCCAGATTCTTAGAAAGGTACAAATTACCAAAACTGAATCAAGAAGATATAACAACTCTGAATAAACCAATAACAGCCAAGGAAATACGAAATGTAATAAACATCTAGCCTGCCAAGACAAGTCCAGATCCCGCTCGCGTCTGCCCAGCCCCTGAGTCCGGCCAGAGACAGAGCGGCAAACACCGCCATCTTTCTCCATCCCGCCCACGCGCGCCCAGCCAGAGACCAGCCTGAGACAGTGGCAGACTCCAGCGGCCTCCTGGTTCCCGTGCCAAGCTCGACCAGCGAGAGCGAATTCACAGGGCTCACCAGGCTTCCCAGATCAGTGAGAGGGTGGTGAGTCTGAGGGAGAGCCTTTGGCTCCTTCCCACGCGCGCTACGCGGATCCCTATCCCCAACCCCTCCAAGCCAGTGACTGGCCTGAAACCTCAGGACCGACTCACCAACACCTCTCCAGATCCCCTGACCTAAAGCCCACTGATTGAGTGGGAATTTCCCCGATTCTCTGGGCATCAAAGGTCAGTGAGTGTAGAACCCCAGGCCCGTCGTGCCTGAGATACATTTCCAAGGGATTAAGCTGCCCGCCACCCCCCGTGGCCCGGTGACAGCTCCAGGCACACTGTGCCAGAGAAGCATTTCCAGTTGGTTACTGGTCCCACCCCACAGCCCCAGACCCAGTGCAGGTCGGCCTGGAGTTAGAACTCCTAGCCTGCCACACCGGAGGGGCATTTCTCAGCAATCCACGGTCCCACGCTACGGACCGAAACCCAGCAAAGCCTGGCCTGTGAGTGAGGGCTCCAGACCCACTGCCCCAGAGGGACCTTTCCCAGCCTTCTCGGGTTACGGCCTATAGACCCGGACCCAGCACAAGCTGGCCAACTCAGTACAGTCTACTCAGTGAATAAGATTATCCACTATCCTTTTGTGAGCCCAGAAGACACACCAAAGCCCAGGCCCACCCACCTGGGGAACAACCTGCCTGACACGGGAGGGTTGACCCCGGGACCAAAGGAGCTACAGCAAAAAAGGAACTGAACACAACAGCTAGACCCAGGATAGGCATACCTGGAAAATCTCAAACTTAATAGACTGGGACCCGAATCTCATAACAAGCTAAGGTTATAGGTGCACCAAAGCTCTACACCAAAGGTCAAAGATCAGTGCTATACAAACTGACAAAGAGAAGGGGAAAAATGCAGTCTCAGACCTCGAGTCCATCAGGAAGGGCAGAGGACACTAGCTCAGCTGCAATGAAAGAAATAACATATACAGCAGCAAAGGAACAACAGCAGAAAGCTATAGAGGAAATAAAACGAGAGAAGTAATTCCCCAAATTAAAAAAGAAATATTTGAATATATAGTATCTGAAATAAAGAATGAATTCAAGAAACATTAGGTGGAAAAACTATGCTCACCCACACCAAGTGCGGAGAGCACTATAGCAGCAGATATATATGAATTAGCAGCATCTGAAGCAAAGAAACAACAGCAGAAAGATCATGAGGAACTCAAAGCAGAAATAAGTTCTGAAATTAAAAAACAACTTTTTGAAGTCACAGGCTGTGAAATACAGAAACAAGTCCAGAAATATACAGAGGAAATCCAACTTGGAAGAAACACAGCAGAAAAAGGATTAATAACTACCTCTAAAGAAGAGATGGACAAAAAGAATTGAGGAGATAAGAAATATGATGGATTCCTTGAATGAGCAATACAGAAAAGAAATAGAACGCATGAAACACAGTCAAAGAGATATAGAAGAACTAAAAATAGCAATCACGAGTCTACAAAACCGTCTGAGTGAAACCGAGGACAGAGTTTCAGATCTTGAAGATGCCAGAGCAGCTAATGAAAAGGTGAGAAAGGATCTCTTAAAAACAACGAGAATGCAGGAAAAAATAATCCATCACCTGCAAGATGATGCTAGGATGAACAATGTGAGAATAATTGATATCAACGAGAATGAGGGAGTCAATATAAATGACATAAAAAGAATTTGGGGAGAAATAATTGCAGAAAACTTCCCAAATATGAGGAAACAATGCAACATGCAGGTCACCAAAGTATACAGAACACCAAATAACCTCAACCCAAGTAGAAACACAACGAGACATATAATACTTAAGATCGAAGAAATCCAACACAAAAATAATATACTGAAATCGGCTAGAGAGAAGAAGGAGCTCACATTCAAAGGAAAACCCATCAGAATTACAGCCGACTTCCCTACACAAACAATGAAGGCAAGGAAAGCATGGAGCTGAGTTCTTCAAGTCCTACACGAAAACAAATTCCAGCCCAGACTACTATACCCTGCAAAACTCTCTTTCAAGTTTGATGGAGAAGTGAAATACTTCCATGACAAAGAACAACTAAAGAATTTCATGATGACAAAGCCATCCCTTCACAGGCTGCTGAAAGAGGTTCTAGAGAGAGACCACACTGACCAGAACTCCAGCGAAGAGAATGGAAGGAACCCACTAAACAGGACAGTCAATTAAACACAGGTTACAAAGGAGTAAACAATACCAGCTAAATATCATGACAAACATAAGTCAGCACATTTCAATTATAACCATCAATGTAAACGGATTCAATTCTCCAATTAAGGGAAATAGACTGGCACAGTGGATTAGGAAACAAAATTCAACAATATGCTGTATAGAAGAAACACACTTAACAGAAAAGGACATTCATAGGCTCAAAGTCAAAGGATGGAAAACAATACTACATGCCCCAGCGTCTCAGAAAAAAAGCAGGAGTAGCAATTCTGCTCTCAGACAGTCTCAACTTCAAACCAAGAATGATCAAAAGGCACGAAGAAGGCCACTATATTGGTCAGGAGAAAAATTCAAGACCAAGAAGAAACACTCATAAATATCTATGCACCAAACACAGGAGCACCCAACTACATAAGACAAATCTTAAGGGACACGAAAACCTTAATGTCTAAAAACACAATCTTAACAGGAGATCTTAACACACCCTTATCTCAAAAAGATAGGTCAACCAGACAAAAAATTAGCAAGGAAGTAGCAGAACTGAACAAGAGCTTGGAACAAATGGACCTCGTGGACATATACAGAGTGTTCCACCCAACCACAGCTGAATACACATTTTTTTCAGCTGCACACGGGTCATTTTCCAAAATAGACCACATACTAGTCCAGAGGTCATGCCTAAGTATATGCAAGAAAGTAGAAATTATCCCATGCATACTATCTGACCACAATGCAATGAAAGTGGAAATAAATGACAAAAGAAACCTGAAAAACCCGCTAAATTCATGGAAACTAAACAACACCCTATTCAGCAATCAATGGGTCGCAGGACAAATTCAACAAGAAATGCAACAATATCTACAATTCAATGAAAATTCAAATACAACTTACCGGAATTTATGGGATGCGATGAAAGCAGTTCTTAGAGGGAAAATAATAGCTATGAACTCACACATTAGGAAAACAGAAAGGGAACAAACTAGCACCTTAATGTTGCACCTCCAACAACTAGAAAAAGAAGAGCAAACAAAACCCAGAGCGCAAAGACGGGAAGAAATCATAAAGATTAGAGCAGAAATTAACTCAATTGAGATGAAAAAAACAGTTCAAAGAATCCACAAATCAAAAAGTTGGTTCCTTGAAAAACTAAATAAAGTTGATAAGCCTCTTGCCAACCTCATCAAAAAGAGGCAAAAGAAAATTCAAGTACAAGCGATAAGGAGTGAAAAGTGTGAAATCACCACAGACCCAGTGGAAATTCAAAAGATTATCAATAGTTACTTCGAGAATCTTTACGCTCAGAGAATAGAAGACACCGAAGAAATGGACAGATTCCTTGAAAGGTAAAAATTACCAAAACTGAATCAAGAAGATATTACAACTCTCAATAAGCCGATAATGACCAACGAAATTTGAAACATAATAAAAAGCCTACCAACAAAGAAAATTCCAGGTCCTGATGGATTCACAGCTGAATTCTACAAGAAATTTATAGAAGATATGATCCCCACATTACACAAACTCTTCAATGAAGTTGCAAAGGAAAAAGTCCTCCCAAAATCATTTCTGGAGGCAAGTGTAATAGTCATTCCAAAACCAGGTAAAGACACAACCAAAAAGGAGAACTAAAGACCAATCTCCCTTATGAACATAGATGCAAAAATACTCAACAAAATCCTGGCTCATAGAATACAGCAAATCATCAAGAAGATCATACACCATGACCAGGTAGGATTCATCCCAGGGATGAAAGGATGGTTCAATATTCGAAAATCTATAAATGTCATACGCTATATTAATAGAATGAAATCTAAAAACCACATGATCATCTCAATTGATGCAGAGAAAGCCTTTGACAAAGTCCAACACAAATTCATGTTCAAGGTCCTACAGAAAATTGGAATAGATGGACTCTATCTTAACTTGATAAAAGCCATCTATGACAACCCAAAAGCTCATATAATCATAAATGGGGAAAAACTGAAATCTTTTACTCTTAAATCAGGTACAAGACAAGGATGTACTCTATCACCACTGCTATTCAATATAGTCTTGGAATCCTTAACAACAGCCGTTAGAAAAGAGGGAGAAATAAAGGGAATAAGAATAGGAAAAGAAGAAGTTAAATTATCACTATTTGCAGACGACATGATACTTTACTTGGAAGACCCCAAAAATTCCACCAAGAAACTACTAGAACTGATAGTGAAATTCAGTAGCATAGCAGGATACAAAATCAATACTCAAAAGTCAATAGCATTCCTCTATACAGATAACAAACACACTGAAAGGGAAACAATAGAAACAATACCTTTCACAATAGCACCGGGGAAAATGAAATACCCTGGGATTCACTTAACCAAGGAAGTCAAAGATCTTTTCACGGAAAATTACAACACCCTAAGAAAAGAGATTATAGAGGATTTCAGAAAATGGAAAGATATTCCATGCTCCTGGATAGGAAGAACCAACATCGTGAAGATGGCCATACTCCCAAAATTGCTGTACAGATTTAATGCAATCCGTATCAAACTGCCACCAACATACCTCCCAGATATAGACAAATCAATCCTAAAATTTATTTCGAACCACAAACAACCTAGAATAGCACACGCAATCTTTGCCAATCAAGACAAGGCAGGAGGCATCACAATTCCTGATTTGAAATTATACTACAAAGCCACTGTCACAAAATCAACATGGTATTGGCAACAAAATAGACCTGAGGATCAGTGGAATATATTAGAAGATGCAGAGGCATCTACGAAAACACTCAGCCATCTTATCTTTGACAAAGTGGCTACACAAGCGCACTGGAAGAAAGCCTCTTTAACAAATGGTGCTTGAAAACATGGCTTTCTACATGCCGAAAACTAAAACTTGACCCAGCTCTATCACCATGCACTAAGGTAAAGTCATAATGGTTTAAAGATCGAAACATTAAAACAGAAACACTCAATCTCCTGGAAGAGAAAGTAGGAGGAACTCTTGAAGACATAGGGGAAGGTAAAGAATTCATGAACAAACATATATTCACACGGGAAGCTCTTGAAAGAATCAACAAATGGGATCAACTCTTCTTAAGGAGCTTCTGCATGTCAAAAGAAATTGTCAACAGAGTTAGAAGACAACCCACAAACTTTGAAAAAATCCTAACTAATAAGCAATCAGACAGAGGACTACTGTCTAGAATTTATAAAGAACTAAGATATAACAGGGCCCTCAAATTTAAAGACCCAATTCAGAAATGGGCATCTGAGATGAATACACACTTCTCAGAGGAAGAAATTAAAGAAGTGAAGAAATATAAGAAAAAATGCTCCACATCACTAGCCATTCGTGAAATGCAAATAAAAACAACACTGAGATATCATCTCACTCCAGAAGAATGGCTATCATAAGGAAATCAACCAACAACAAATGTTGGAGAGGTTGTGGGGAAAAGGGAACACTTCTCCACTGCTGGTGGGAATGTAGACTGGTACAGCCATTGTGGAGGTCAGTGTGGAGACTCCTCAAAAGAGTGGGACTAGAAATCCCATTCAAGCCGGCTATCCCCCCACTGGGAATTTTCCCAAAGGAACTGGATACATTGTATCATAGAGATATATGTGTACCTATGTTTATAGCTGCACAATGTGTGATAGCAAAATCTTGGAAACAACCAAGATGTCCATCACATGAAGAATGGTTGAAAAAGATGTGGTATTTCTATATAATGGAGTATTACTCAGCTATTAAGAATGAGAAGTATGAAGCATTTAAACTGAAGTGGATGCCACTTGAACATATACTCATAAGTGAAATAAACCAGACACACATACGTAAATATCATGTAGTCTCCCTAGTATAACAAGCGAAAAGCAGAAATACAAAAGGTAACGTACAACAAGTAAAATCAATTGAGTCAGATAAGGCAAAGTGAATGGCATATGCTGCAGGATACTAATCAGCTTTTCTTCTCGATGGTTAACAACCTAAGATCCCAAGTCAGAGTTGGAGAAATAGAAGAGCCACAAGGCCAGCCAACATTTTTGCCCTAGCCTTTCAAGGTCAGCAAAGACTCAGTATATAGGAGAACCTGTACTGCAACATCATGAAGCTCAGGTGAGCTCCAAATTTTCTGAACAAGGAGATTATGGAGCCACAGAGGAAAGAGATTGAAGTTCTAAAATGTGCCTGGGGAGAGTCACATGAAGAGAAAACTTTCTCTCAAGCTCTCAAAGACAGCATACTGGTCAAGCATTGGCCGTGATTCATCCACATGGATGACACAGACAAAGGAACTACAGAATTATGTACAGGACTACAAGATAAACCCTGAGAGGCCTTCACTGACCACATAGGAAATATAAAGTTCATGTGTTGGTATATACGTCTTGATCTACCTAGGTCTTAACCATCCAGCATAAAAGTATAATAATGAAGTATATATTGTGAGGCCATAATATTAAGCTGAGCTGTAAATGACTATGGTCGACAATTTCTTTGAATAACTCAGAATCCTGGACTGTGTTGGATTGTGTTGTCGAGTTCAAGCACCTAAGTTAGTTGAATGAGAATGGAGTGCCCACTTTTGACAGGTGTAGACAAAGGAAGGGGTGTAGAAAGAAAAAATGATGATGTGTGTGTATAGACCGTACAGTTGGGATAGATAACGCTGTGCTTCTACATAATTCTATGAGAGGCAAGATCTGCACTAATTGTGGTTGGACAGGATATTATGTCGGCTTCTAGTACTATGATCATCCACTAGGAAAATAATTATTGAATTTTTGATATAATTCAGGTATAAAAATAAGTAAGCAGGTACACTGTTAATTCACTGATAAGAGATATCTGCTAAAATAATATCTGTAAATATAATATCATGTATGCACCTTGTACAATACCAAAACGTTATGAAAACAGTTTGCAATGTATTAAT
The DNA here is from genome assembly GCA_004027165.1 of Ctenomys sociabilis. Lineage (NCBI taxonomy): Eukaryota > Metazoa > Chordata > Mammalia > Rodentia > Ctenomyidae > Ctenomys > Ctenomys sociabilis. The sequence continues at coordinate 20,333 of PVKA01019311.1, forward strand.
TTATGGAATCTGTATTGTTAAGCTGTCTTGAAACTGTCTGAGTGACATTTGTACTTCAATAAACTGAATGGAAAAAAATAATGACAATAAATAAAGCTTTCATTTACTTTCAAAAAAAAAACAAGGTTTATTTTCACTGAGCAGTCAGGAAGCATCTACTGTATGCAAAGTGTGTATTCCACATTGGGTATATGGAAGGAAGGAAACTATGGATTGCATTCTTCAAGAGTTCTTAGAAGTGAAGAAAAATGGAGTGGGAACTTAACTAGTAAGCAAAACCTATTGTGTTCTTCCTTGCTGGAAGTATAGTGCTTTTATCAGCCCCAAAAGGTAACTTATGATTACTTACTTTAAGCTATTCAAAGTATTCTCATTTTCCTTTGCCACGTCCACTTTTGCAGACACCCTTCTAAGCTGAAGTGGTCATGAGATGAGGTTCATGTCCAAAGAAATATAAGTGGAGATCTTTTGGAAGGCTTCTATGGAATATTTCTGTGGAACACTTTACTCCAGCCTGATGAGAAAACCTTGCACCCTTGGCCAATTTTCATATAAGAGTGAGTATGCCATGCCTGTAGCTACAGTAGCTACATTACAAACATGAAGCAATGCAGATGAAGACAAAAGCCAATATATGAAAAAATCTGTGGTAAAATAATGGAAATACTTTAGGTTTTTCATGACATCATTGAACTATATGAATGAAATTTAGAACTCACAACTTCAGACTTAGTAAACACCTTCAGGCCTTATATAAGTAAACAACTATCCTTGTGATTTAAGTCATTCTTAGGTTTTGCATTACTTCCTGTCATGGTTTGTGTTTAGAGGTCCCCCAAAAGGCTCATGCAGTCATGGAGCAGCTTCTGGAGTTTGTGATTTTTTTCTGTATTTTAGGGAAGGGTCTATAGGGTGTTCAGGGTGTTCAGTGTCTCACTACTAAATCAGGCTCATAGTAGTTCTCTCATTTATAGCCTCCCAAGTGCTTGGATTATAGGCGTGCCCCACAACACTCAGTCTCAATCTCCATCTCACCATGCCCCGGGGATGGGACTGGCTTGGAAGACCCAGGGATTGAAACCCCCCAGGGCCCATGCACCTGCTTGCAGGTGCTTTAATCTGCTGAACTATTTGGCTGGAGCTGGAGTTTGTGATTGATTCATGATCCAATTCTAGGATTATGGGTGTGAGTGCAGTGGGACAGGTACTCTACATTACAATCTGAGGATGGGAGAGAGGCTAGCAAGTTGCTGGTGCTGCTACCTCTCACTTTGCTCTCTGCTCTTTGGCACTGCCATGAATGGATGTACTCTGCCATGTGTCACTCTTCCTTGGACCCAGCTGAGTATGGACTGAACCCTCCAGTAACTGTGAGCTAAATAAACCTTTACTTCCCTAATTCTAAGTGTCAGGTATTTGTCCCAGCAAGGAGAGATGACTATCTGAGACACATGAAGATAACATAATTGACACATATTGAGCACTCACAATGTGCCACGCAAAATATGTCTGACATTTTTATCTTATTTTAATACTCACACAAGCCTTAAATATAAGACTTTCTTATCACTTCTGCCAACAAAGCTTAGAAGAAGGCCAGTGTTACCTTCAAGGCAGCAAAATTGTTATGTGATAGAAACAATATGCAAAATAACATGTAAACCTAACTTCCCACTAAAAATATATTCATAACTGCAATATGTAGCACAAAGTGAAAAATACCTGCTGGTGCTTTTAGTCATGTTTCTGTTACCATAATAAAATGCCAGAGACTGTCAGTTTAGTAGATAGCATTTCTCTTGTCTCATGCTTCTAAATGTTCAAGGTTATTATGAACTAGCCCTGTTGCTTTGGGCCTGTAATAAGGCAGGGTATCATGTCAAGGGCACAGATTATCAACCAGGAAGCAAAAAGTAATAGATCAATGTTCCACCATTCTCTTCAAAAGTGTGACTCCAGTAACCTAAGGGCTTTCTGCTAGGGCATACCTCCTACAGGTTCTACCTCCTCAAACAATACCACTTTTGAACCAAACCTTTTTACATGAGTCTAGGGAGGGTATCTGAAGCAATAATAAAACCGTAAAAGCTACAAAGACCAATAGTTCATAATAGAATGAGTTATCAGCACAACTAAAAATTGTCCAAAGTTGACAATTAATATTAATATAGCTTTACTTTTTATACCTCGTGGTTGCACATTTATGATGGATGGTTAAGACCAAGTTTAAGCAAGGCCTATAAGACTATATTGGTCTATCAAGCTATTCAAGGAGGCAGTGATTAAATTTTTGTTAAAGTATCAGGTATTTTCGTGGAATATTTAGGAAGAATACTTCAGAAATAAATAAATGGTCAAAATTTGAGATCCTTTGGTGTTAAAAACTGTAATGTTACCCTTGAGAAAAATAAAACTATTCAATATATTTAGATATAGGAGTAGGGTGATCAAAAGTGAATGTGTAGGGTCCTGAGTTCAATCCCTGATACAGCAAAAATAAAGTAACTGTGATTTGCTACTACATTTTTCAACAGTTTCCGTTCTGAAACACCATGACACGTACTGTAGGAGCATTCCTCCTACATAAGACAAATCTTTTTCAGTTTATACAAAACAGATTGAAATGCAAAACACATTCAGTGGTTCATATGCCTACCTTAAAATGACAGGTAATACTCATAACATTTTATGTATCATTTCTTTCTATAATAAATAACTATCACTGAGTATATTATATCATTCCTTGTGGTTTCTTTTGCTTTATCTTTTAGAATGAACAATTTTTACAACAACAAAACCCACCGAATTCAAAATACACATTTAATTCATCAAAAGTTTTTCTTAAAGTTAACATTGTTTTTTTAATCATTGCTTTTAGACAACTGTGTTCTTTCTTGTATGATGGATGCCTTCACATTATAAAGCATACTTCTTTTCTAACTTTTACTTGACCCAAACTTGCTCTACACAGACTACTTCTTTTCCAAGATTTAATAAAATTTTGCTACTGTTTGCACCTGTCTTGACCAACTCTTTTCTCAGTACAGAATGTACCTGGAAACTACCTTCAATGAAGAGACTCCAGCAACTCAAAATTTGGTAACATATTTGGCCTAGCCAGATAGTATCAACAGGCAAGGATTTGGGGCATATTTTTTGTTTCTGTCTAAAGTGCCACAAAGTTTTCTTTTCTTGTGATCCTGAAGGGTGGATGATACAAAAAGAACCATCCACATTGAGTTTTTTCTGTACTGCATTCTCTCTTGCATGGTGGCTTACACTCTCACTGTGGGTTGTACTTCTTTTATGACTTTTACTTTGACCAAACTCACTCCGTAGACCCTGTTTCTTTCTGTACCTTTAATAAAACTATTAGAATTAATTTTTTAAGCATAGAATCACTCCTTCTATTTGCCTTAGTGTCATTGATGATTAACTTTAGAATAAGATTTCTACAAGCTCATCTAGGTCCCACTTGCTGAGAAACAATAGTGAAACTTTGTACAAATATAATGTGAAAAATGTTTAATTTGAGGTATTAGAGTCACCACCACCTCTATCTTCTCAGTCAAGATGCAACTGCACTTTGAGTTTTCTGATGTATCCTACAATAGTAGCATAGCAAGAGATTGCCATATACATAGGGTATGAATAACACATATACCACTACCTTTAGACATTTGACTTTAGATGGGGAAGGATATATGGGCTCTTCCCTTTGTGGTAAGAAGCTACACTGGTCATGGGTGGATTTCAGGGGGCTAGATCTAAAACTGCTGGCACTAAGTCCAGAGCATGGAACAACTTATAAGAGGCCGGGGAGATGGGGAGATGGGGGGATGGCTCAGTAAAACAAGCTTTGGCCTGGCAAGTGCAAGGGCCTGAGTTCAACCCCCAGTTCTGCCAAATTATAACAAAAAAGAAAGAAACCACCTTTGCTGGGGAGATAGCTCAGTAGAATATGCATTTGACTGGCAAGCACAACGTCTTCAGTTCAATTCCCGGTACTGCAAAAGAAAATGTTTGTTGGAACAACTTGTAATACCTAAATACTGGAAGCTTCCTATTTGTCCATCAACAAATAAATAGATAAAGAAAATGTGATATTTTACACAATAGAGTGATTCTCTGCCATAAAGAAGAATACATTTGTAGGACAATGAATTCATCCTGAGACCATAATTTTAAGTGAAACAATCTTAAATATTATACTAGTTCTCTTTTATGTAAATAAGGAGCAAAGTAAAAGGTGGATAGTAAGAAACAAGAAGACATTTCTTTTGCAAAAGGTCAAGGGACCAAGTACTACGTACATATGCTAACTTCCTACAATGAATGTAAGCATTATATCTAGCAGACGTGTTTTAATAAAGATTTAAATCATTACAAAATAAAAGTATACTAGGCAGGAGCATGGCCAAAAGTTCAAGACCAGCTTGACCTACACAATGAATATAATGCCAGACTGAACTACATAGTGAGATTCTGTCTCAAAAAATATATCTTATGGAACCCAATAACAAAAAAAGGTAATGAATTTCTTTACAATACAGAAAGAATCTAAATAGACATTTCCCAAAGAAAGATATGCAACATTACTAATCAACAAGAAAATTCAGGGGCTAAGGAGATGGCTGAGTAGAATGAGCACTTCCTTGGCAAGTGCAAGGGCCTGAGTTCAACACCTGGTTCTGCAAAAAAAAAAAAAAAAGAAAAAGAAAAAAGAAAAGAAATGAAAATGCAACTCAAAACGTTAGTGACATATCATCTCACATGCATTAGGATGACTATTATCAAAATCTGAAAAGATAAAGTAAGGTGATACCATCAAAATGGCAGAATGAAAGATACCTATCTTCATTCTGTACACTAATGAATAAATGGAAAGTTATTCATAAGGGAAAATAATTCTGGAGGAGTTCAGGAATGTACTTAAAAAGGTACAACAACACAGTGAAAGAAAAGACACTGAAATAACTACATACAAATATGAAGAGTGGTTTTGTTCTGTCTGCATCTGCACACACCAGGCCAGTACTGCTTAAAGCTCGCTGTATATGAATTCCACCCCCAAGAATAAGAACTGTAGGGTGAATACTAACCTTCCTCAGTTTATCGAAACACTGCTCAAATCAATAGCTTCATCTAAGCATTACACAAATCATGCGGGAAATGGCATAGCTGAGCTACCAGTAAATAGCTCTGAATGGAGAAGTTGGTGCATATCAGTATCAGGACACAAAATAGAAGTCTCTGTGCTCCACAATGACATGCTCAGAAGATTTTGATGGCACCTGGAGTTGCCACACATATACCACACTTTTAATCACAGAAGATGCATCACATTTTGATATTCTGAACAACAGGCAAGCTTTGTGCAGTGGCAGTATCGTAGCCAATGAAGTTCACCCAAGGTGTAATTATTCCTGATTGAAAAACATGGCATTGTTCTTTGGAAAACCCAGTTATGGGCACTAGTATATCAACAACCAGCTTTTACCACAAAGAGCCCCTGAACATTTTTACCTCATCTCCAAGTTGCTAAACCACTATATTTCTTCCTCCTCTATCCCCAGAGACACATAATTTGCTACAGCCTTGGGCTTCCTGAACAATGAACCCAACACAACCACCATGTGCATACTGATAAATAGCCTTGAGCCATTATCATACGCTCTGGCCCTTAGTAACATATAACACATGACAGCTATTCTTTGCAGATAAAGTGTGCATCACTTAGCCTCAGGCCCCACAGTTTGCCATAGACAAGCAGGCAATACCAACTCCTCTACCAGCTGCTAATGCTGCATTTGTGTCCATGATTATGCAGTGTTTCTCATTGATGCTTACTAGTCTTAACTTGTTCATCTTTGCATCATCTTGAAAATGCTGAATTGTTTTTTCTTGCATCCTAGTTGTTTTTTTAAGAGATCTTTTCTCAACTTTTCACTAGCTGCAACAGTGTATTCAAGGTCTGAAACTCTGTCTTCACTTTCATTCAAAAGATTTTGCCAGCTTGTGATTGATGCTTTAATTTCCTGTATAATTCTTTGAATCTGCTTCATGCATTCTATTTCTTTCTTATATTGCTCATTCAAGGATTCCATCATTTTCCTATTCTACTCTATTCTTAACATTCTTTCATTATGTTTATCATTTCATTTTTTACTTCAGAGATTATTTCTGATATTATTTCCTCTATACCTTTCTGTGGTTATTTCTTTACTTCAGACACTACTATTTCATAGATTTAATGTGTATGATTTCCAGTTTCTTCTATCCTAGTGTCTCCTGCATTTGTTGACGGTGGGCTCAGAGCCTGAGAATGCATTTTGCTCCTTCTCTTTGTCATTTTGTATAGCACTGTCCTCTGACCTTTCGTAAAGAGCTTTGTTAGTTATTACCTTAGCACATACTGATACTCTTGTCCAAGACAGATTATGTGGTTAAGGCAATTACAGTTTTGTATTTACAGAACTACAATTCAGAACACTAGTAATGGGTAGTGATATACAGTAGATAACAAACTTTTGTAACTAATGGGTTTGTATGTTGGACGGTAAGAGCAAACATTATGTCTGTGTAACTAAGCAAATATTAAACCAGAAATTTGTATTTAAATTAGTTCCCCTAAATTCTGTCTGATCATTTCCCCTTGAGGTACATGCTGTCTTCCAGGCAGACCACTTCACCCCATTTACCTGTTGCTACCTCTCAATCAAAAGAAAAAGAGGACACTCTCATAGATCTGGATCTAGGGAAGTGTCTCATCTTACCAGGTCCAGATATACCAATTTCAAACTCATCCAGGTAGACCTCACTTGGTTCTTGCTACTGTGCTCAGCTCCTTCCTGCTGCATCCCATAGAAGTGAACCCACTGTGCCCTTCTGGCAAGGAGTTCAGCTCCTGGATTAGCTGGGTGGGTCTGACCCCTAGTCTCTCTGCAGGGAGTTCTGCCACAGGGGTCCACATCAGATCTGTCTGATGAAGGAGGTTCCCGCAAGTGTTCATATGGTCCCACCCACTTGCTGGGCCTGGGCTTTGGCTGGAAATGGAGTCCACTGGGTGAGAGGAAGGTCCCACATACACACCAGGCCTGGGCTCTGTCCAGTGTTGTTATGCACATACTTTTGATCAGAACAGACTCCTCACATTTTCATACCAAGCCATGGATGACACTAACTTCTGGAAATTATTCAAATTGATGTTTCTCCCCTGTCCTATGCTTGTCCTTGTAGTAAATGTTAACTCTTGTTGCTGGGCCAGCCAAATAGTTCAACAGATTAAAGTACCTGGAAGCAAGGGCTGAGAATTCGATTCCTGGGCCTGTCGTGCTGGTCCCACCCCCTGGGCATGCTGAGACAGTGATCGAGACTGGGCATGGTGGCATGCACCTGCAATCCCAATACTTGGGAGGTAGTAAATAGGAGGTCCACTATGAGGCCTAGCTAGTAGTGAGACCCTGAACACCCTGAAGATCCTTCCCTAAAATACAAAAACAAAAACAAACAAACAAAAAAAAAACCTCTTGTTGCTACAACTAAATATCTAAGGTTTGACTTGGCTGAGTGGTTTGGAGATTTCATTCCATAACCAATTGGTCCTGTTGCTTTTGGCCTGGCATATCAAAGGACTTCAAAGCAGGGGCACATGCATGGGAACTCATGCATCATATATATGGGAAAATAAAACAGAAATATGAAGAGAAAGAATTACTGGGCGCCGGAGAAATGACTCAGTGGAATAAGCACTTCCCTGGCAAGCACAAGGGCCTGAGTTCAATTCCCAGTTCTGCCAGAGAGAGCGAGAGCAAGAGTGAGAGTGAGAGTGAGAGCAAGAGCGAGCGAGCGAGCGAGAGAGAGAGAGAGAGAGAGAGAGAGAGAGAGAGAGAGAATTACTAAAATCTTCTTTGAGTGAAAGATCTCAATAGCCTCACTTTTTTCAAACTAGGCTTTACTTCTCAAAAAAATTGATCATCTCACAATACATAGCACACAGGCTAGGGACCAAGTTTTTAACCATGTGGAAATTTGGGATTATAGTTAATATCCACAATATAGCAGACATGTATGCACACTATTAGCTTGTGCCCTGTCTTCATTCATTTTCTCTTTCCCATGGGACAAAGTATCAAACATACAAAATTAAGGAAGCAAAGATTTACTTAGCTCACAGTTTGTGGAGGTTTTATTCCATATAAACTGGCTTCAATGCAGGGTAACACATGGCAGAGGGCAGTGGTTCATGGCAGAGAGAAACAACACAACAGCAAAAGTGAAAAGGGAGTAGCAGCAGCAGCCTCTCTCTCTTTTCCTTATATTGCATTCAGGCTATCCACAGGTACAGCATTCACACTCATAATCCCAGCATTAGATCATGAATTAATCACAAGCTCTAGAATCCTGGCCCAATGACTACATGAAGTTTTGGAAGGACACCTAGACACAAACCATAACAGGCCCATAGGGTATGCAAGTACACGCAGCTACTCTGACCCCTATAATTAGTCCATGACTAGTAATAGTGATCCTGTTACTTCATACACTACCACCAGCATGCACATACTACCAGCCCCCATTGCCACAGTTTCTCCATCAGTGGACCCTAGCCCCTTTAACTGGACCCAACAAATGCCACTTTGTATAAATCTGCAGCCATCTCCTTCAGCAAAAATATGTGAAGTCAGTATCAGGTAAAAAGAAGAAAAAAGAACAGGAACCACATAACAAACAATGGCTGAAATTTTTTGTTTTTGTTTTTGTTTTTGTTGGGGTTTTTTTGTTTTTTCGTTTGTTTGTTTTCTGTATTTCAGGGAAGGGTGTTTAGGGTCTCACTACCAGATGGGACTCATAGTGATCCTTCTGTGTACAACCTTCCAAGAGCTGGGATTAGTGCACGCCGGGAGCAGGGTGGTACAGCAGGCCTGGGGAATGAACCCCTGCTTATTGTGCCTGTTTACAGGGAGTTTAATATGCTGAGCTATTTGGCTGGCCCTGAAATTTTGACAAATATGGGGAAAGATAAAAGTTCCACATGCATGAAACTCAAGTAACTCCAAAAACTTAACATTTTAACTAAATCCTAAAAAGTTAGAATTTTCAAAGCAACAAGATGATAGACTCTTCACAAATAAGAGAACCTCTGCAGGACTGTTAGCAGATCTTTGTGCAAAAAAAAACACACAGGTCTGGAGAGATTGGAATGATACATTTGAAGAGCTAAATGAAAACAATATGTGTAGGTCCAAGCAAAGCATGATTATGACTTCATAAAACTACTATCACAACATTGGGCCAGGGATACAGCTCAGCACCTACCTTATAAGTGTAAGGACCTGAATTTGATTTCTGGTACCGAAGTAAATAAATAACAATATAAAATTAAATCCCAGTGTTTGTTATATTATTATTTAAAAAGAATACAAAATAGTTTTTAAGGGCCAGGGAGATAGCTCAGTAGAATAAGTGCTTGCCTCACAAGTACAGGGTCGTGAGTTCAATACCTGGTACCGCAAAATAATAATAATTAATAATAATAATCATGATAGTTTTTAAAACCCACAAAACATTAGAAACAATACAGAACAATAAATTAAAAACTAGGAATTCAATAATGGTTCATATATTGAATAATGTGATCTTCAAATTAGTTGCTCAGATTAACCAGATACAAGCATGTAGAGTTCGACTGGTAGTGGGAGTGAAGAACAGACCCCAGAGATCCGTGAGCAGCCCCACTGCCACTGCCAGCCTAGTTACCATCACACACCGGGAGGAGCCACAGGTGCCGCAGCGGGCCACAGTCACCATTACTGCAACCATGAATAGTGAGACCTAGACCCAGCAGCCCCCCCCCCAACGCTGCTGACACCAAGCCCGACACCACAGGCAGCAGTGAAGGGAGCATGGAGTGGCGGCTGGCGGCCTGGCGGGGACAAGAAGGTCATCGCAACGAAGGTTTTTGGGAACAGTACCTTCACAGTGTAGGAGATGGAGAGACTGGAATTTGATGTTGTTGGAGGAGAAAACGGTGCAGAGGCAGCAAATGTTACAGGCCCTGGTGGAGCTCCAGTTCAAGGCGGTAAATACGAAGCAGAGTGTAACCATTACAGGCACTATCCATGTCATATGGGTCCTCCACGCAATTACCAGCAGAATTACCAGAATAGTGAGAGTGGGGAAAAGAATATGGGATCGGAGAGCGCTCCCGGAGGCCAGGCCCAACAACTCCAGACCCTCCCGCAGGCGAAGGTTCCCACCTTACTACATGCGGAGACCCTATGGGCGTCAACCACTGTGTTCCAACCCTCCTGTGCAACGAAAAGTGATGGAGGGTGCTGACGACCAGGGTGCAGAACAAGGTAGACAGGTGAGACAGAATATGTATCGAGGTTATAGACCATGATTCCGCAGGGGTCCTCCTTGCCAAAGATAGCCTAGAGAGGATGGCAATGAAGAAGATAAGGAAAATCAAGGAGATGAAACCCAAGGTCAGCAGCCACCTCAATGTCAGTACTGTTGCAACTTCCACTACGGACACAGATGCCCAGAAAACCCTATACCACAAGGTGGCAAAGGGACAAAAGCAGCCAATCCACCAGCTGAGAATTCGTCCGCTCCCGAGGCTGAGCAGGGCTGGGATGAGTAAATGCTGGCTTAACATCTCTACCATCATCCGGTTTAGTCATCCAGCAAGAAAGAAACGAATAGGAAATTCCAGCAATAAGAAATGAACAAAAGATTGGATCTGAAGACCTTAAGTACTTGCTTTTTGCCCGTTGACCAGATAACTAGAACTATCTGCATCATCTATGCAGCATGGGTTTTTTTTTTTTTATTATTTTTACCTAAAACGACGTCTCTTTTTGGTAATGACAAACGTGTTCTTTTAAAAATCTTGGTTTTTCTCAATACACCTTTAAAGGTTTTTAAATTGTTTCGTATCTAGTCAAGCTGAAATTTTTAAGAACTTCATTTTTAATTTGTAATAAAAGTTGACAACTTGTTTCTTTCAAAAAGTCAACAAACTGCAAACACCTGTTAATAAAGGTATTAAATAATAAAAAAAATCAAGCATGTAAAATAGGGTGAAAATCAAAAAATGTTACAAAAAATTGAAACTGACAAGGAAAAGAAATTTGTCATCAATTGTTATTCTCTTTAGACCAGCAGAAATCAGTAGTACAATTATCTAAGCAGCTGTGTACATACATAAATGTTTTTGTTCTTTCCCTCTCCCATTCTTTTCTTCATCCCAGCTTGTTCTTCTCCTTGAATAGCTTCTTCACCTTTCACACTATCTCTTGTGCCTTTATATTTTACTTTTCTTTCAGCTTCTTACACTAATGAAACAATACAATGTTTGCACATGTGGGTGAGATTCATTTCACTAATGAGTATGGTCTGTGTATTAATTTACCTATAAAAGGCTCACATTAATCATTTTATAAACATAAATAATACTCCATTGTGTAAAAACATGACATCTATTTTATGTATTCCTCACTTGATAGAAATTTTTGTTGTTTCTAAGATTTAGTTATGACAAATTTCAATGCTACAAACATGGGTGCACATATATTGCTGTGATGTGAAATTCTGAGTTGGTTGGAAAGATACCCTGGAGAGAAAGAGAAGAATGATTGGAACCTCCAGTCCTAGCTTTTAGAAGAACTTACACACTAATTTGCGTAGTAGTTTTGCTAGCCTACACTGGCACCAATGGTGGAGAAAGGTTATTTGTACTCATATGCCCCAGCACCACCATTTCTTATTCATGGATTTCTTGATGCTACCCATTCTTCCTAGGATGAGATGAAATTTCAGTCTTTTAATCTGCATTTAGCAAAGGAGCAATGATGTTTTTCCATATATTCACTTGCAATTTGTATTTCTTCATTTGAGAACTATATATTCATCTTATAAGTCCATTTTCGGGTTGGTCTTTGAGTTTTGGTACCCTAAGTTTTTAAATTCTTGATATGTACTAGATAAAAGGCATTCTCAGAAGGACAGTCACCTATAGTTTCCAAGTTCATAAGTTCTCTGTTAATTCTGTTTATGATTTCTTTTGATTAGCAGAAGTGTATCAAAAAGATGCAATCCCAGTTAATGATTCTTTCAAGCATTTCCTATACAGTTTTTTTTGTTCATGAATTATCTACCTACATCTAAACTTTAGGTTTGCTACCTACTTTTTCCTTAAGAAGATTCAATACTTCTCTTTTAATATTTAAATTTTTGACCCATGTTAACTGTAGTTTAGTGCATAGTGATAGATTAGTGTCTAACTTTAGCCTTTGGCATGTGGAAAGTTAGTTTTTCCATCATCATTTATGAAGTAAGCTATGTTTCCTTAAATGCGTATTTTGTCCCTTTCTCAAAGGTAAGATAGCTGAGTCTATTTGCAGCTGTGTTTTCTTCCTCCAATATGTTCCATTCATCCTCATGTCTGCTTTTTCGCAGCACCATGATTATTTTATTACAGTACCTTTGAAGTATAATTTCAAATCAAGGATTGTGTTGATTTCTGCCTTTCCTTTGTTGGCCAGGATTTCTTTTGCTATTCTAGGGCTCTTCTGGTTCCAGATGAATTTTATGAATGGCTTCCCTGGATCTGTCAGGTATCCTAATGGTATTTTAATCAGGATTTCACTGAATTTTTTATTACACTTTTAGGAATATGGCAATTTTCACAATATTGGTTCTTCCTATCCAGCAACAAGGAATATTTTTCTGTTTCCTGAAATCATTTTTTTTCCTTTTTTTTTTTTTTGTACCAGGGATTGTAGGGCCTTGTACTTGCCAGGCAAGCACTTATTCTACTGGACTATCTATCTCCCTTGCCCCTGAAATCCTCTTTGATACTACTTCCACAGTATTTTAACTTTCACTGCATAAATCTTTCACTCCGTTTGCTAGATTAATTCCTAAGTATTTCAATTTTTTGGATTTTTGTGAAAGACTTGGTTTCCCTAATTTCTGTGTTGGTGTGCTCATTGTTTGCAAAACTGCTACTGATTTTTGACTATTGATTTTATATCCCACTATGCCACTGAATTTACTTATTGAATTTACAAATTTCTTCATAGAATTTTTGGAGTCTTCTACATAGTGTGTTTGTCATCTGCCGACAACAGTAATTTCACTTCGTCCATTCCAATAATTATTGTTTATTTCTCTATTTTGTCTAATTTCTCTGGATCATTTTTCTGGAATTATACTGAATAGAAATGGCGAAAATGGACATCCTGGTCTTGTTCCTCACATTCAAGTGAAGGTTTTCAAATCTTGTTGAATTAGCATGTTATTGGATGGTGGTTTGTCATAGATGGCTTTTATCAGGTTGAGGGCAAAGACAATCTATTCCAACTTTCTGTAGAGTTTTTTATAATGAATGAGTGTTGGATTTTGTTAAAAGTTTTTCCTGCACTATTGAGGTAATCATATAATTGTCTATTTCTTGTATTGATTTATGAATTTGTATATATTGAATCATCCATATATTCCTGGGAAGAATCCCATTTGGTCATGTTGTATAATCTTCTTGATGATTTGCTTCATTCAGATTGCTAGCACTTTATTCAAGATTTTTGCATCTATATTCACTAGAGAGATTGGCCTGTAGATTTCTTTTTGGGTTTGATCTTCCTTCAGTTTTGGTATCAGAGTAAATCTTGCCTTCAAGAATGACTTTGGGAGAATTGATTCTCTTTCAATTTCATTGAAGATTTTAGCATCAAATCTTCTCTAAGTTTTTTGTAGAATTCAGTATTGAATCTATGAGGATTAAGATCTGGGCTTCTCTGTGTTGGTAGGTATTTTGTTAAACTTTCAGTTTCATTCATTGATATTGGGTCATTCAAAATTTTCATATCTACATGATTCGTCTTTGCTAATTCATATGTACATAGAATCTGTCCATTTATTGTTTTCCATCCAGTGAGAGTAAAGATTCTGGAAGTAGATACTGATCATTTTCTGAATTTTGTTAGGCTCTGTAGTGACTTCAAAGTTTTCACTCTTTATTGGATGAATTTGAATATTTTCATTCATTTTTTTCATTTTTTAATTTCATTTTTTGGCAAGATTTGCTAGGTGTTTGTCAATTTTTTTGTTTGTTTTTTGCTGAACCAGGAAATGAACTCAGGCCCTTGCGCTTGCCAAGGAAGCACTTATTCTACTGAGCCATCTCCCCAGCCCTGGGGTTTGTCAATTTGATGTATTCTGTCCAAGAATATGATGTTGGATTCATTACTTCTTTGTATAGTTTTCTTTGTTCCCATTGCATTAATTTCTGTTGAGATCTGTACAATTTCCTGCCTTTTTTGGCCTTGACTTGCTGTTACTTTCCTAGAAGACTGAGCTGAAGCATGAAATATCTTGGTTTTTTTGTTTGTTTGTTTGTTTGTTTGTTTGTTTTTGTTTCCTGATATATGAATTTTCTCCTATATATTTCCCTCTTAAGACATCTTTCATTGTATCCCTTAAGTTCTCGTAAGTTGTATCTTCACTTTTAAAATTTACAAATATTGTTTAATTTCTTTCTTTAATTTCATTTGTGAACCATTGATTGCTCAGGAGAGTGTTATTTAATTTTCAAATATTGAAGGAATTCAGTCTTTCTTTTGTAACTAATTTACAGTTTCATTGCACTATACTCAGATAATATACATGAGATTATTTCAAATTCTTTATGTTTACTTAACCACATTATGCATGGTAGCACATGGTCTATTTTGGAAAATATAACGTGCACAGCTGACAAGAATGTATATACTCGTGGTGTTGAGTAGAACTCTCAACAAAGGTCTACTAAGTAAAGTTGACCACAGTTTGGTTTACTTTTCTAATTTTTCCTTTTCTCTTATTTTTTTTCCCTTATTGATCCATCTTGTGAGAGAGGGGCATTAAAATTCCTCATTAACATTGTGTTACTACTCATGCAATTTTTCATGTCTGGTAAAATTTGTCTCATGTCATTGATTTTTCCTATGTTAGATGTATACATATATTCATGAATATTATCCATTGCTCATGCTGGTTACCTCTAACAAATATAATAATTCTGGAGATGAAGTTTTCAACTCAACATTGCTAACAACCAGAATACCTCCCTCTCATTTTTGCTGGGGCCCTATCAGATGGAATATTGTTTAAAATCCTATGATTTTCAGGCTATGAATTTGGTATTAAATTAAATGTGTTTCTTGTATACAAAATATTGTTGGATTTTGTTTCTCGATTGACTATACCAGTCTGCATCTATTGGTTGGGGAATAGGGGCCGTTTACATTGATAATATAAATGTTCTCTGTTGGCTTTTCTTCACATGTTGTTTTCATGTGAAGAAAATTACAGTAGATATAACCCCAATATTCTTCAAACTCTTCAATACAATTGAAAAGGAAGGAATCTTCCAGAATCATTCCTGGAAGCAAGTGTTATGCACATAACAAAACCAGGATCAGAAGCAATTACAAAAGAGAGCTACAGAGAATCTCCCTCATGAAGGCACAGGCACAATTCTCAATAAAATCCTAGCAAATAGAATAGAGTAAATCATCAAGAAGATTACACACCATGATCAGGTAGGATTCATCCCAAGAATGCAAGGATGGTTAAATATACACAAATGTATAAATGTAATATACTACATCAATAGAGCCAATCTCAAAAACCATAGGACAATCTCAATTGATTCAGAAAAGGCTTTTGACTAAGTACAGTAGACATTCATGTTCAAAGTCCTACACAAAAATGAAATAGATAGCCTCTACGTCAATCTCATTAAAACTATCTATGACAATACTATGTGTAACATAATTCTAAATAGGAAAAATCTATAATCTTTAACTCTGAGAACTGGTACAAGACAGGGATGTCCTCTACCACCACTGCAATTCAGTGAACTTCAGGAATCATTAGCTAGAGCAATTAGACTGGAGAGCCAAATAAAAGGAACAAGAACATATAAAGAAGTTAAACTATCAGGATTTGCAGATGACATGATACTGTATTTGGAGGACACAAAAAGCTCTATCAACAGGCTACTAGAATTCATACAGCAATTGAGTAGCATAATAGGATACAAAGTCAATACCCAAAAGTCAATAGCATTCCTTTACACGGGTAACAAACAAACAGAGGGAAACTATAGAAACAATACCTTTCACAACAACACCGCAGTAAATGAAATACCTTGGAATTCACTTAACCAAAGAAGTCAAAGATCTTTTCACAGAAAATTACAACACTCAGAAAAGAGATCACAGAGGATTTCAGAGAATGGAAAGAAATACTCTGCTCCTGCACAGGAAGAACCAACATATTGAAGATGGCCATACTCCCAAAATTGTTGTACAGATTTAATCCAATTCCTATCAAACTGCCACCAACATACCTCCCAGACCCAGAGAAATCATTCCTAAAATTTATTTGGAACCAGAAAACACCGACAATAGCAAAGGCAATCCTGGCCAACAAAGACAAGGAAGGAGGCACCACAATTCCTGACTTGAAATTATACTGCAAAGCCACTGTGATAATATCAACATGGTATTCACAACGAAACAGACAAGATGATCAATGGAACAGACGAAAAGATGCAGACGCCTCTGTGAACACACTCAACCACCTGATCTTCAACAAAGGGACAAACACGCTTGCTAGAAGATAGATAACCTCTTTAACAAATGGTGCTGGAAAAACTGGCTTACTATATGCCAAAAACTAAAACTTGACCCAGCTCTATCACCATGCACTAAACTAATGTCAAAATGGATTAAAGATCTAAACATTACAACAGAAACACTCAATCTCCCTGAAGAGAATGGAGAAGAAACTCTTGAAGACACAGGAGTAGGGAAAGTTCATGAACAAACGTATTTGACAGGAAACAATTGAAAGAATTAACAACTGGGATCAACTCTTCTTGGGGAGTTTCTGCACATCAAAAGAAATTGTCAACAAAGTGAAAAGACAACCCACAAATTTTGAAAAAAATCTTAACTGATAAGCAATCAGACGCAGGTCTGCTCTCTAGAATTTATAAAGAACTGAGATACTTTAGGGCCCTCAAATTTAAAGACCCAATCCAGAAATAGGCATCAGAGATGACAAACACACTTCTCAGAGGACGAAATTAAAGATGCAAATAAATATATGAAAAAATGCTCCATATCACTAGCCATCCATGAAATGCAAGTTAAAAACACTGAGATTCCATCTCACTCCAGAAAGAATGGCTATCAAAAAGAAATCAACCAAAAACAAATGTTGGAGAGGATGTGGGGAAAAAGGTACACTTCTCCACTGCTGCTGGGAATGTAGACTGGTGCAATCATTGTGGAGATCATTTTGGAGACTCCTCAAAAGAGTAGGACTGAGAATCCCATTCAAGCTGGCTAACTCCACTGGGAATTTTCCCTGAGGAACTGAAAACATAATATCATAGTGATATATGTTTACTTATGTTTATATCAGTACAATTTGTGCTAGCAAAATCTTCAAAAGAACCAAGATGCCCATCACATGAGGAATGGTTGAAAAAGATATGGTACTTCTCCACAATGGAATATTACTCAGCTATAAAGAGTGATAAACTTGAAGCATTTCATTTATATTGAAGTGGATGGCATTTGAACATATACTCATAAGTGAAATAAACCAGACACACATGTGTAAATATCGTATAGTCTCCCTACTATAAGAAGTCAAAAGAAGAAATACAAATAGAAAGGTATAACAACAACTAAAAAGAATTTAGTCAAATAGTTAAGGTAAACTGAGCTGCATATGTTGCAGATTCTCTTCTGGATAGTTAGCAACATAAGTTCACAGATCAGAAATTGGAGAAATGGAAATGTCACAAGGTCAGCCAACGTTTTGGCTCTAGCCTTTCAAGGTCAGTGAAGACTCAGGACATAGGAGAACCTGTACTGTAACATCATGAAACTCGGTTGCACCCCAAATTTTCTGATCAAGGAGATTATGAAGCCACGGAGGAATGTGAGCAATGATCTTATAGTGTGCCTAAAGAAAGGCACATGGAGAGAAAACTTTCTCTCAGGCTCTAACAGGGAGCAAACTGGTTAAGCAATGGCCGTGACTCATCCACATGGCTGATACTGACAGTGGATCTACAGAGTGAGGTACAGGGTTACAGGATAAACCCTGAGGGAACTTGACTGACCTCATCAGATAAAAATGTTACATTTTTTGTTATATTGGTACTGCTTTATCTCTGTCTTCACCATCCAACAAAAAAAGTATAAAAATGAGGTATATAAAATAAGGCCATAATAATACGCTGAGCTATATATGGCTCTAGTCAACAACTTCTTCAGGTAACCCACTATTATTGTGGACTGCTGGATTCTGTTGGATTGTTTTGCTGAATTCAAGCACCTATAATAATTGAATGTCAATGGAATGCCCATCTTCAACAGGACTAAACCATAAAAAAGATGATACAAAGAAAGAACCATTCTGTGTTTGTATAAACAGTACTGTTAGGACATATATGCAGTACTTTTGCATAATTTTATGAGAAGAAAGATTTGCACTAATAGTGTCTGGACAGGATATTCTGTTGGCTTCCTGTACTCTGGACAACTACTAGGAAAATAACAATGTAGAAAGTATTAATTATTGAAAGTGTACTGTAATTCAGCTTTAAAAAAATAAGACAAGTATATAGCTACATTCTCTTAATTCAGTGATTAGAGCCATCTGCTCTAATAGTATTTGTAAGTAGAATATCATGTATGCCCCTTGTATGACAAAAAAACTATGAAAATAATATCCAATGTATTAATTATTGAATCTGTTCTACTAATTTGATTTCAAACTGTCTCTTTTCTATTTTTTCTACAATAAAATAAAATAAAAAAGTCAATAGCATTCCTCTCCACAGATAAAAGCACAATGAGAGGGTAAATAAAGAAACAATACTGCTAACAGTAGCATCGTGAAAAATGAAATACATAGAAATTAACATAACTAAATAAGTAAAAGATCTATTAAATGAAAATTATAGTACTGCAACAAAATAAATCAAAGAGGATTTCAGAAAATGGAAAGATATTCCCTGCTCCTGGATGGAAAAAGCCAACATTGTGAAGATATGCATACTCTCAATTTTATTATACAGATTTAATGCAATCCCTATCAAATTACCACCAACATACCTCACAGACTTAGAGAAATTATTCATGAAATTAATTTGGAAGCAGAATAAACCTAGAATAGCAAAGGTAATCCTTGGCAACAAAAACTAAGCAGAAGGTGTTACAGTTCTTCACATGAAATTATACTATAAAGCTACTGTGATAAAATCCGCATGGTATTGACAAAAAGCAGACCTGAGAATCAAGAGAATAGATTAGAAAATGCAGAAGCAACTACAGATACACTCAGCCACTTTATCTTTAACAAAAGTGACAAACATGCTACTGTAAAAAACCTAGGATCTTTAATAGATGGTGCTGGAAAAACTGGCTCGCTACATACGGAAAACTAAAACTTGGGCCAGATATATCACCATGCACTAAACAAAAGTCAAAATGGATTAAAAATATAAGCACTAAAACAGAAACACTAAATCTCTTGGAAGAGAAAAATGAGGAAGTGTTCAAGATAAAGGGGTAGGCAAACAGTTCATGAACAGCAATAGAACTGCATGAGTAGTATTTCAAAGAATTAACGACTGAGACCTCCTCTTATTGAAAAGTGTTTCCACATCAAAAAAACATAATTACCAACAGAGTGAAAAGAAAACCCACAAATTGGAAAAACATCTTAACTAATAAATACACAAAGGTACTCTATCTAAAATTCATGAAGATCTTCTATGTAGAATTCAAGAAGAAATGAAAAACATTAGGGCCCCAAAATGTAAACACTCAGTCGAGGAATGGGCATCTCAGATGAACACCAACTTCTCAGAGGAAGAAATACAAGAAGCAAATAAACACATGAAAGACTGCCCCACATCACTAGCAATCCATGAATTGTAAACTGAAACAAATCTGAGATACCATTTCACCCCAGAAATAAGCCTGTCATAAAGAAATCAACCAGCAACAAATGTTGGAGAGGCTGTGGGGAAAAGAGAACCCTTCTCCACTGCTGGTGGGCATGTAGATTGGTGCAACCATTGTGGAAATCGGTGTGCAGACTCCTAAAGAAACTTGAACTGGAACTCCAATTCAGCCCATCTATCCCCCTATTGGAAATTTTCCCAAAGGAAATGAAAACATCATGTCATAGTGATGTGTCTGCACTTATGTTTATAGCAGTACAATTTGTGGAAGGGAAATCTTGGAAGCAACTAAAATGCCCATCACCTGAGGAATGGATGAAAAAGACATGGCATTTTTATACAATTGAGTATTACTCAGCTATAAAGAATCATAAACTTGCTGGGGAGATGGCTCAATAGAATAAGAATCATAAACTCGGAGCCTTTGTATTTAAGTGGATGCCACTTGAGGATATACTCCTAAGTGAAATAAACCAGACCCACATGGGTAAATATCATATAGTCACCCTAGTGCAAGAACTCAAAAGAAGAAATAAATATTTAAAAGTATAACACAACTAAATGGAGATCAAAAACTTAAGAATTAAACAATGAAGACAGAGCAAGGAGAAAATCTAGAAACATGGCAGAGGCAAAACCATACATTCATAACCACAAGATGGTTAAGGCAATGGTCCTGAGACTCTCCATCACATTTTACCAACTGGTTGCTAATTGGTAGAATTCTCACTCTGACTAACTATACTGATACCTGTGAACTAAGCAACTTCACCCACTATAGAAATGCGTAATACTAGGGCTAAGATTGGAATGCCTGTCATTCTGGTCTTCTAAATGCATACTGCTTCTAATGCCATATCAAGTACTGCTATACTCTCTCAAGTAAATGTTCGTTTAAAAAAAAAGATGATAAAAGAAAACAAGTGAAGAGGGAAATATTTCATATGACTATGCTGGTACAATGTTGCAAATGGTTGGATTTCTAAATTTCTGTGTAAAAATATATAATTGCTCGTCTATTTTATTTTATTTTTATTTTTATTTTTTCACATTCTATGTTGATTTCAAGTTTAGCATATCAACTATTGTTGGAAAATACCTGATCCATATTATGTCTAAGCATTTGATATTCAGACTGATAGTGATATTAACCTCAACAGCCTATACAGGGCACTCATATCATTAAGCTTCTCTTCTGTAGAGTTAACAACTTAAGTTTGCAGACCAAAAAATTAGACTGAAAGAATGGCTACACACATAGCCAACCTTTTGGCACTAGCTCTTCAAGGTCAGTGAGGATTCAGGATGTAAGAGAACCTGTACTACAACATCCTGTAACTCACTGGTGTCCCAAATTTTCTGATCAAGGAGATGATGGGTCCACAGAACAAAGTGATCACCATTGTAGAATGTGTCTGAGGAGAGTCATCTAAAGAGAAAACTTTCTCTCTGGCTTTCAAAGAGAGCAAATTGGTCAAACAATGGTCATGACTCATCCACATGTCCAGGTCTTACAAAAGATCTACAGACACTGTACAGGGTTTCAGGGTAAATCCAGGATTTTGTACCATGTCAGATACAAAAGTTACATTTCTTATATAGGTCTTGCTTTATGTTGGTGTTAACCATACAGCAGAAACGTATAAAAACAAGGTATAAAAAGTAAAGCCACATTAATATGCTGAGCTGTAAAAGGCTCAAGTCAACAACTTCTGCCATTGGCAGTCCTACAGATAACCTACTACTATTACGGATTGCTGGACTATGTTGGACTATTTTGCTGAATTCATGCACCTACAATATTTGAGGTAATGGAATACCCATCTGAGACAAAACTGAACAATAAAAAAGAATATAAATGAAAGATCATTTTACAGTCAAAATATATGTGTCTGCATAT
>PVKA01019312.1:0-42287 GCA_004027165.1 Ctenomys sociabilis
TTTACTTCTATAACCACAACAGTCCCCTTTGGCTACCTAGAGATACCCCTCTGAAGTTTCTCCTTGGCATCTTGTGTGTGGTTATCCAATCTGCAGACTTATACTAAGCTATAGTTCCAGTTCTGGTAAGTCAACCACTCCCAGGTCTTGAGTGACTTTGGATATAGCCTCCTATTTAATAGTCAGGAGTGCTGAAAGGCAACACGAGAAGGCTGAGATGCCAGATGTGGCATCAATGGTGGGTTCCAGTTTTACCCTACCCCAGGAGAGGTTAGATGCTACTCGTGCTGATTTATAGAATCTGATGTTGGTCTGGAGCTTGATGCTGTGCTGGCGCCATGCTGTCTGCTGGCCTTTCAAAGGGAATTCTGGCCTTCTTAATTTGGCTTCATATTTCTTGGATGACCCATGTGTTTTGGACAGTGTACTGCCTGTGTGGCAGAGTCTAGTGGCGCCATTTAGCTCTGGGTTACCAGAAAGCATTGCTGGCCGAGTCCTCACATGAGCTGGGTGCTGTGTGACCAGAGTTGGCCTTAGACTTAAGTCCTTGTTACCATGCTGAGGTGCTAAATGGGCCTGGTTGTTTTTCTTTGAGTCTGTAGACAATCAACCCAATAGAGTTGATCTTAGTGGACGAAGGAGAAAACTGCCTCTTGGTGTTCAGAAACATACAATCAAGCCTGTACCTCTAAGTGAGATGGTATAACATGTTAAACAAAATCTCTTACACTGTAGTATTATGCAGATCCTGTTGGAAGGATCGATTTAAGAATCTGGCCCAGCAATGTTGGGGAAAATCTTTATGCTGGAAAATACATCACAGGCCTATAACATAAGGGCAATGACTCAAGATAAGTGTGAGAAGTTGTGTGAACAAATGAGACAAGTGTAGCTAGTGGCTGCCACACAATTCTGCAGAGTGTTGAAAATTTTCATAAAGTCTGGACTATATTCCTTGCCATTTTCCTCTACTCATATAGCAATTAATCTTCCACCCCAACTATTTGGGAAGTCTGAAGCTGCAGTGTTTCTAACCATTGAGATTGAGAAACGAGCCCAGGAAACTTTTTCTCCTTTAGAGAGAAAAGGAGCATAATATCCAGTCCCTGCTGAACATTTAATTGAGATGGAAAGAAGGATACAAATCTCAGCACTCCAGAAAATAACAAAATAGCTCTGAAAAATTCCAGAGAGGAGGATTCAGCAGTAGCTCACACATGGTAACCATCAGCTTAAAATGTGGTACTTTTTGAGAATAATTGCTAAATCCACTACTGGCGTATCAAGGCACGGAGTGTTGTCCATTTTTAGCTTTAGAGGCCACTGAGGAGAAGGGATGCAGGTAATGGTTTCTCTTTGTGTCAAGGGCACAGGCACCTGGTAGGAGTCAGAGAAACAATGCATTCGGAAGAGCAGTTGGAGGGAACACACTGCACCAGTTGCTGTTTTGGAAGAAATAATGACCAAAACAAAAATGTGCTTCTGACTCTTCACTGCCCTCTCATATTTGTTTTGGTCCTTATTTCACCTAATACTGTGTGGAAGAGACACAGTAAGAAAACATTAATCTTGAAGACTACACAGAAGGGGAGAGGTGGGTGACTCAGAGCAATGTTAGCCAGTTCTTTAAAGCATATGCAAGCATTAAGTCCGCTTTAAAGCTGGCAGAGGGCCAGGTTCTAAAGATCAATCTGATCACAAAGGGTTAACGCAGGTTTGATAGAGTGAGAAGATGTGGTGCAGTTGTTTGTTTTCAGTTGTTTCTCCTATCAGGGTAAACAAGCCCTTCCTTAGATGTGTACCAAGGGTCTTTTGAAAACCAAGGAAACAGTGGGACTCCAGGTGACAGGGAAACAGTTAGGTATTGTGTCCGAGGAGGCTGGAGCCTCAGCAGGCCATCCTGAGTTCCATTACTCTGCTGTCCCTCCTGGTCTCTACTTCCCCCTTTGAAGTGTCTGGGCCCATTGCCTACACCTGGAAGCTGATAAGACGTACCCTCTGCCCCCTCTCATGGGGTTCCAAGCAAAACAGCCAAGAATGCGCTCGTGTTGAGGTACAGGAGTAGCTGACTGGCAGGGTCCCCAAAGAACCAAAATGCCCACATTTCTGCCTCCTCTTGTGTTCCAGAGCTGATTCTCAGCTCAAAACTAATAAAATGGCTGTGTTCTTATAAATTAACAAGGACAGATCCTCCGCTCCTCCTTTAAATCCTGATGTGCCAACTTAATAACATTCCCCTCAGCTCAGAAGATTACTCTGTGGACAGTATTTGCAGGCAGATCCTGGTCCAGAAAGGGGCAGTAACTTTGTGTGTGTTTGCTCATATTGCTGATGATTCAGCTAGTATTTGTTTAGCATTACCCAGAGCCAGGTCCTGGGCTCCATGGTGGGATTACAGCAGCGAACCAGGATCTCCTCTTCAGAAGCCTCCATAGCCAATTTGAATAGTTATTTTTGAGAGGGTATTGCATAGAAAAGAATCAAACACTGAAAGCGTGGGCTTAAAAACATCTGGCATTAAATGCTACATATAATTTCTCAAAGATTTGCTTTTCATCCTTTTGTGAGGGAGGGACATTTAATATCAAAATTACTATGCTGGGTAGCCATAATTAAAGAGAAGAAAACTCATACTGCGCAGGCTTGTGATTAAGCAGGTTTGTTTCTTTTTCCCCAAGTATCTCCTTTACAAAGAATATTTGTGTGCCGATTCTTTTTTTGAAGAAAGTTTAGTTTAATCATGTCTTTAAAGTTACTTTTTTTAAATTGAGGAGCCTACATTTGTAGCCTTTTCTGTACTTTCTATACTTATATTTCAAGCAGATTTACATCAAAGCATAAGCTCTGTGCCCTGCTCAGGCTGTCTTCCCACTAGGCTGCACCCTATGATTTTGCATAATATCACCACACTTCAGAGCAGCATTGATTCGGTAACTATTTCCTCTGACTAATTGGAAACAGCTCATTTGTGACGGGGAAGGGAATCTTAGGCGTAGAACTACCCAGGTGCCTCGAGTGCATGCACATTTAAAATTACTGCTCTCTCTCTTTAAGCTTTCTTTGTTTCTTAGAGTATATCCACTTATTGGAAATAGATGGGTAGGCTCTAAACAATGATCTGTCTTGCTGAGTTTTGCTTAGCAGTTTGCCTTTTCTCTCCTTTCCTTTTGCCCTTTTGACTCTCCATATTGGCAGGATTAATGTGCCTTTTCTGTGTATCATTACTTCTTCAGCATGACTGATGATCCATCTTTGTAGCTTTGTTAAGGGGGATCTTGGATTTGAGGAAATAAGGAGCAAGTAAGTGGGTTGGCTGGTTCTCCTTCAGAGCTGCTCTGAGTCAGCTCTGAGCCCGGCTCAGGTGCAGTCATCTGCAATCCTGAGCTCATTCTGATGTCCCCATCAAGCATGCATAATCTTAGGCAAACAAACAGTTCTGCCAAGAAGGGCATCCAACAGTTCTTCAAGACAGAGCCACAGTCGTTGGCTCCTGGATCAGTAAAATTATCTATTTTCAAAACAACTCTGGAAAGAAAAAAAAAAAGGAGACCAACAAAGGGGATAGTGTTATTTATGTAACTTTTTTGTGAGGTTAGAAAACGTTTTTCCTCTTGGGGTACAAAATGGGTATGTTATGTGTTCCCAAGCCTAGAGGGGCTATTTGGAAAAAGCAATGATACCTCTGGGGATTTTCCTTTGCTAATGACTTCAGTCTTTCTCCCTTGTGAATTTTTTAAATTTTTAAATTTTATGTTCTGCTCTGAAAGTCCTTAGGACCAGTCACTGCAAACTGGTAAGTTGGGTGTTATCTCTTGCCTCTGAGCTGGTTTTTAAGGCCCATGAGCTAGACAGGCAGGGTGATGTAGCAATGTAGCGATGGACCCTCCTTGTCACCAGTGGGAGCAGAGCATGGCAGTGGCACCCCCCACATTGGCTCCTGGTGAATGCTCTAGTCCCACTCATGCCCCTGTTAACTCATTCAGCCTGGGCTGGACAAGTTTCTTTCTGAATTCTTTTTTCTTGCCACCTCTTGGCCATCAGCACTCACTAGGAGCCTGTTAGCAAAATTAGCACACTGGAGCCCACCTAAAAAGGGAGCAACGTGCTGTATATACCAGGGAAGTGAAAGATTCCACCATAGATTTCCAAGAATGCTTAAAAATAAAGCTAAAAATTGAAAAACCCACAAATAAATTCAGAAGCCTTGTGTGCCCAGAAGGCTACTGCCAAGAGAAAAGCAGAGATGAAAGACAACAAAGGGCATGTGGCCATTCTAAACAAGGGAGGCAGAATAAATTACCATGAAGGCATCTTTGTGGAGAAATGAATGTCTAAATAGTAAGAGGAGTACCAGGCAGCCTTAGGGTCAAGGTCAGATGGAGTAGATCCGTGAATTCTCACCTAGCATACGTCCCGGGGAAACAGCCTGGGAAGCGGTGGGCTTGGCTACTCCAGGGTCAGTTCTGGCCAACCCAATCTCCAGAATGTTCTTCCCTGTAATGTCACCCTCTTGATGTCTCATGTGGTTGCTTGAATCAGTCAGTACGGACAGAAATAAGACCAAAGCAATTATTTGGGTTTCAAATCAACTGTATGTATTAGCTGTATTTTGTTTGTTTGTTTTGCAGGGAGTAATTTTGGATCTTCAGCCTAATTGTTGACTCTGCTTGTTATCAGAAAAAAGCATTTAGCAATGTATTTCAGCTGCATGCCATGTTCCCATGTCAAGCCTTAAGTGGACCTGGATTTGGGCCCTTTGGGATCTTAGGGCGTTTCATTTTCCTGTGTTTTTTGGCTTAGTCAGAGTTTTCAGATAGGTCTTAGTTTTTCTTATTTGCTCAGGGAGAATTTTCAGGACACAGTGAGGAGTAAGGATATTGGGTCAAAGGTGCTTTGTTGGTTCAGACTTTCTGGAAGATAGCCCAACTTTTGTTCTCTCTCCTTTTTAGATGGAATCTCACTGTGATGCCCAGGCTTGTCTTGATTTCATGGGCTAAAGTGATTCTGAGCTGGGATTCCAGGTATATGTACAGGACCAGCTTTTTGTACTTCTTTTGATTATATGAACAGATTTGATTTTGTAATTTTTATAGTTTATCTTGTCTAGGAAGCTGCTGCTTTAGTTTTAGAGGGAAAAATTCTCACCCACCAAGCATTTATTATCTTAAAACTTTTGAAGTGATCATAGAGTAGTGTGTGTCAAGTGACTGGTTTGTGCTATCCAGAGATGTGGGCAAGGCTTCCCTGAAGTGGGTTTTGGCAAATGAGGGAAACTCCTTCCATGGAGATGGTGCAGGAGGACATTTCAAGCAAAGTACAAAGCCAGAGCTAGAGGAATGAGAATTTGAAAGCCATCTGGGTGAGAGAGAGGTACTAAGGTTAGGAAGACAGACTAGAGGAAGGCTTTATATGCCACGTGGAGAGTTTGGGCTACTCTTTTAGCACTGGACTTTAGTAGGAGTTCTATATAGTAGGAGTGAATATATTTTGACTACCTTGCAAAGAATTCTGTGGGGAAGTTGAGGAACTTGCCTCCCATGTCAAAGGAGCTCCCTGCCATAGAATATAGATTCTGCCCCTTTGGTGGAAGTTGACAGTGTGGTCACAGTCTGGCCTGCCTGGTGCTTCCAATCAGATGCCTCCACTATAGAATTCCAATAGAGAGGTGAAGAGGCAGGGGTTAAACCAAGATCCATTTCTGCCATCAGAGAACCATCGGTTTCTTGAGGCTCAGGACTCAGTCAGGGTCAGGTGACCACAAGTTGAGAGCAATGGTGGAGGCTGTGGTGATGGCTCAGCAGCAGGAGTGAGGTCCCCGACCCAGCATGATTCTAGGCACTGCCACTGCCTATGAGGCCTCACTTTCTAGGAGATCTTGTGAGCTGAGAGTCTTTATAAACTTTTTACTTTTAAAAGTCATGGCTACTGGGGGCTGGGGAGGTGGCTCAGTAGAATAAGCACTTGCCTGGCAAGTGCAAGGGCCTGAGTTCAATCCCAGGTCCCCCCCAAAAAAAAGAAAGAAAGAAAAAAGTCACAGCTACCGATGTCTACCTCACTAATATAATATGCTTCCTTTTGAAATGTATTGTCCAATGATTTTGACAAATGTTTTCAGCTATGTAATCATCATGATTAAATATAGACTAATTTGCCGGGCGTGGTGGCGCATGCCTGTAATCCCAGCACTCGGAGGCTGAGGCAAGAGGATTGTTGTGAGTTCAAGACCAGCCTGAGCTACAAAGTGAGCTTAAGGCCAACCTGAACTGCATAGTGAGACCCTGTCTCAAAAAAGAAAATAAATAAATAAATAAATAAATAAATAAATAAATAAAGACTAATTTGATCACCCAGAAGTCCTTTTGTGTTCCTTTAAAGTCAGCCCCATCTCATTATAGCCTTTGGTATTATAGGCAGCTAAGTGAGAAATCAATACGCAGTCAGTGAAAAACAGACATGTGAATGGTGATTGGAGGTATCAAAAGAAAGCAATGACTCAAGATAAAGTCACAGTGGCCAGACTTGCATACTTCCCTAAGGGATAAATGGAAACTTGAGATTATACTATAATTTGTACCACCCAATCATCCATGAAGTCCAGATATGTATCAGATGACCAGGACATCTGGACCCATCCCCTTCCCAAAATTGTTCCTGATTTAGGAATCACAGTTAGACCAAGGGATCAATATTAGATTTATTGGATCAGTATTAGCTAAGCAGCTATATTGTAATCTTACTGACTGATAATAGTTGACTCACATTGTACCTAATCCACTCAGAACTCTGCCTGTGTTTCTAGAGCTATATCTCAAGGAATCTTTCCTATCATTAGCTGCCATGTCCTTTGGAATTCAGTGAATTTCAGGGGATAAGAACTCACCCCTTCTAATAACAGGTTGGGAGTTCTTTTTCTTCTGTATCATTTTGGAGGCCCCAGTGAGATCATCGGAAGGAAGTAAGAGTTTGCTTTTGTTGTATGGTAGCTCTATTTCGACTGGATTCTGTCTTTTGTGTGTTGCTTGCAGTTTGTTAAAAGTTGAGAGTTTGGGAAGATTGTGTCTTCATAGTCATGTTTCTCTGATGGGACATTTTCCTTGTATTCCTGTTTTGTATATGTTGTGTTTAGACTGACTTCTCCAGGTTGCTGAATTCTACTTCTGCAGGTTGCTGAATTTACTTTCATTCCCTTCTTAACCTGTTTGGTGGTTGCAGATGGCTTGTTACTTTATTTTATATAACTGCTTGGAGTGGCTTTTTGAATTTTTAGTATCTTTGCAGCTTGTGTTCTTGAGCATGGCTCAGGCTGGGGGGCAGGTTTTGGCAGTTCACGTTTGTTATAGATGGTTCTTATCACTGTCAGCAAATGGCAATATGCATCTCATTCCTTTATAGATTGTGTAACCCTCATTCATGGATTAGAAGGGAATTAGACTTCATGGCTGCTCAGAAAGATACAGAAATGGTTTTGGCTGACACAATTCTTGGGCAGGGATTTTCTCCTGTTACGGGTATGACCAGCAGGAGAAAATACCCATCCTGAGTCTAAGTAAGAGAATCAATCCCCAGTTGATACCAAGTAGACCTACCTCAGAAAAAGAGCACATGCATACAAACCTTTTCTCTTTTTTTTGTCCTGGGACTCACAACCTTATGCTTGTCAGACAGGTTCTGTGCCTCTGTCCCTCTGGACAACATCCCTGGCAGTGCATATAAACCTTAAACAATGTAGTTGAAGCACTTCCAATCTGCCCTTTGATTTTCTTCTCTTTATCTCTGTTTTGAAAAGTTAGAAAGCAGCTATTCAAGTCTCTTGATGATTGTTTTAATTTTTCGCTGGCCATGCATCTCTTCTTAAATATGGCTGGTATAGTGGGAATCAACTGCAGCTTTTGCTTTTTGGAAACACATTCTGGAGTTGGAAATGTGAGTTTTCAGAGGAAGTGGTTGGCCAATCCAGCTTGACTTATCTTCTAGTCACTCTTCAGAGAGTAGCCACCTGCTCTGGAGCAGAAAAACCCCAAGGGATGCCATGAGGGTGTAGAAAAACCAAGAATGATTCAAAAGGAAGCCTGCTTTCCCCCTGGTGGTTTTACAGATGGCAAACTCAATGTCAGTGCCCATAGTTAAACTTACAAAACTAGATTTCAAAGCAAAAGTTCTGTATTTTACTGAAATAAAGTTTTTGTGTTTACACAGTTAGGATTTGGTTACTGAAAAGTGATCTTTAAGAATTAAAGAGCATTTGAGCCAGTATGGTGGCTGATGACTATAATCCCAGCAGGTGGGAGACTTTTTTTGTCCTGGGACTCACAACCGTATGCTTATCAGACAGGTTTTGTGCTTCTGTCCCTCTGGACAACATCCCTGGCAGTGCATACAAACCTTAAACAATGTAGTTGTTTCAGGCAGGAGGATTGCTGTGAGTTTGAGACCAGCCTGGGCTACAAATTGAGTTCAAAGCCAGCCGGAGGCTAGGGAGATCTATCAGTAGAATAAGCACTTGCCTGGCAAGTGCAAGGTCCTGAGTTCAATACTTGGAATCACAAAAAAAAGAAAAAAAAGCCAGCCTGAACTGCACAGTGAGATAAAAAAAAAAAGTATAGTATTTGAATGTTCAATTGTACAATGTTTCCAATAAGTTCATGATTAAAAATAAACAATATCTTAGTTTATGACATTGCATGTATTTGAACATATACATAAGTATAATTCTGAAAACAAGCTATACTATGAGCCCAAGCTTTAAAATTAAGTTTATACTGTTAAGGCCATGTAAGTAATGCACAAAAAATAACTAATAGGTGCTTTCTTGTGTATAGTATGTTTAGACCTTAAATGTATAAAATTGTCAAAATTTGACATCTCTTTAAATTTGGTCCTGATATTTTAACTTGATTTATATCTATGAGGTTTGATTAAATGAAGGACTACATATATTGGGTAATAAATCTCTTTGCCAGCACTGACACTGTTTCCTAAACTTGTTAGAGCTATAAAGCTATCCTTAATTTTTATTAATATGGTTACACCTTATCGACGTTGTTAAAGAAATCTAAAATTTGTCTGAAAGGTAGAAACAGAATATATAGATTTCTATAAACTATAACTGTGATACCAATTGTTGTTAACCTTATGTTATATTAAGTGGTATATTTGTGTTTCCCTGACCTTCACAGATGCAAAACTGAAAAACATCTTATCATATTGGTGACCTCTAAGTTAAAGTTGTTTGTGGTGGCAAAATTTTTAGGCTCAAACATCTGGCACTCCCTTACTTGTGTTTCAGCTGTTGTGATAAAATGTGCATGCCAATCCAATATGCAACGGCTAGGCAGGTGATACAGCTATGTTTTTGAGTTTGTTTATTTATGTGATGGTTTTGTAATTATGTTACAAAGGTTAAATATACCCAACTAAGGTGCAGTTCAGGCAATGTCACTTTAGAAATTAAAAGGATAAACATTAATAATCTGTAAAGTATACCTATAAACAGTTGAATTCTACTTAAGTGTCCCTCTGATAACAGAAAATGGTTGAAAGATAGCAAGTTGGGTAAAAGTTCCTTTATGTCATTTAATATTTTGGAATTAGATAAAGATAACTCATTATAATTATTGTATGCTAAGATGAACAGCTAAATGTATTCCAGAAATGATAAAAAAATGAGTTAGTGATGCCATATAATTGCCATGCTAAAATACTATGTTGTCCTATCTCAAACCTTGTCTGTAAAACTATTCACTAGTTGACTTCTGGGCTGGGGAGATAGCTCATTGGTGTAAATGCCTACCTGGCAAATGCAAGGTCCCAAGTTTGACCCTTAGAACCACGCACACATACACACACACATGCACACACATTGACTTCTAAGATGATTATGATGAAAAAATAACTTTATTGGTCATATTATATATTTCAACGTTTTCCTTGGTGTTCTACAATTGATGTTTGGAGATTAGAGCTAAAGATAAAACAGGGCTAAGAGGATAACTAATATTTTAACTCTGGCCCTCCAAGGTTAAGAGAGACCCAGGAAATGAGGGGACCTCTTTTATAGGATCCTACAACTTTGGTGAATCACTCAACCTACCAAGCAGGGAGCTTGTTTGATGCCAGAGTATAGGAGTGAACCAATATACAGTATGCTAAAAAGGAGTGTCACAAGGAGGACAAAAAAGCCTCCCATTCTTTCACAGAAAGCTACATGGGTAAGCAAAAATGTGACGCATCTTGGTAACTGACCCTGACAGAGAAGAGGCTTTGTACATGGGTCCAAAAGTAAATCCTGAGAAGACTTAGCTGATCTTGATATATAGAGCAAGAAGTTAACTTGGATTAACACAGGCCTCTCTTTAACTTGGTCTTTAACACTCAGCAGAAAAGTATAACCAAGAGATGTATAGATAAATAATACCATAGCAATAACAATCCCTGTTAACAGTCTCTAGGTTCACCTTTAGCTGACCACTAGAATGGGTCAATGAAGCTAGAAGGCTCTAGTGGAAGTTATAAAGCTCAGCAAGTTTCTTTAAATTCCTTAGCTAATGTTGTCCTTCAAAACCACTAAGCTGTCTATTGTTTTATAGGTAAAAGTATGGGCTTGTGACAAAGAAATATCAGACATACAGATAAGTTCAATCAGTAGAGAGGTCTAAGAGTCATCTTCTTTACATTTGCTATTCTAGTCTCTCAAGAGCAGTGTTAGGAAGTGCCTCTTGTCCCCAGTATGCATTTTCATTCTAGTTCCCATGCTTTGATTGTACATACTTTCCTTAATTGCTTAGAAAAATTTGTTTATTCTCAACTAGAGGCTGCCAAAGTCCAAGGGATCATGCAGATGGAACTAATGAAAAATGGGCCAGACTCCTTTTATGAGGATACACTAGATCAAACCTCTGAAGGGAGTTCATAACTGCTAAACCCCAACATGACTGCAATCCAAGATCTGTTAGCGAATCCATTAGATACTTGAAAGAAGACCCTTGACTGTGACCTCCCCCACACCAACCCCTTTCAGCTCAAAGGAGCTAGATTAAAACTATATACATTCTCCCCTAACAATAGTTAGGGGTACCTCTTCAGACTAGAACTAGTATAAGCAGTTAAATTAGGTAGAAATTAATATACATTCAGAAATGGACTGGGCTCAAGAAAGTCAGTGAAAAACAAAGATACCACAATGGTGGATGAAGGTATATCTGAAGAAGGCAAAGCCTCAAGATAAGGTCTCAGCCAGACTTACATGTTTCCTAGGAATAAATAGAAATTTCAGATTAAACTTTTGTACCACCCAGCCCATGAAGTCTAGACATACATGAAAAACCCAGGTGGGTGACTAGGACATCTGACCCACCACTTGCCAAAACTGTTTCTGATTTATGGGTCAAAGGTAGACCAAGCCATATGACCTTGCCACATGTCCTGCTTCTTTATGGAATCAATATTAGCTAACCAGGTGTACTTGTAATCCTATTGATTGACAATAGTTTGACCCACATTGTGACATTGTTGTATAAATTACCCTTGACAAAGGGCCATGATGCTCACAATCCCCCCCCCCCAATCTCTCAGGTGCTAAACATAGCCGGGCATGGTGGCACAGGCCTGTAATCCCAGCACTCGGGAGGCTGAGACAGGAGGATTGTTGTGAGTTCGAGACCAGCCTGAGCTACAAAGTGAGCTTAAGGCCAGCCTGAACTGCATAGTGAGACCCTGTCTCAAAAAGACAAAAAAAAAAAAGGTTCATTTCTAAACATTTCCTATCCTTTATCTCTAATGTCCTTCAGACTGTATTCCTCGATTTCACAGAACGTGAACTTGGTATGACTGACATCAAGAAAGTTTATAGTTATATTTCTCTTATGTCACTAGCAACTCCTGACCTGCTTTTTTTCCCCCCTTGTTTTGTACTTTTTGCTTTTTTGAAATGCTCCTGGTTGTGAGATTGTACAAATCTGAGGTTGTCTCTCTTTTCACTTTGATAATGCTTTTGAGATTCATTAATGTTGTGTACATTAGTTCCTTCTATTTTATTGCTATTGAGAATCTGCCACACTGTGTTTTAAAGGGTTTATCCCCTTTGTGTTCTCACCAGCAGTATATGAATGTCCTGTTTGCTTTGAAATGTTCAATAGCACTTTCAGTATGTGTGCAGTATTATCTCATGGTGGTTTTAGTTTGTCTTTCTCTAAAGGCTAGAAATGAACCTCCTGTAATGTGCTTATTTGAATACATTTGTCATTTTTGGTAAAGTGTATGTTTAACTACTTTACCCATCTTACTGTGTTGCAAATTATTTTACTGAATGTTTTAATATCATAAATATATAAGTCTTTTATCAAACATTAGTTTTCTACATATTTCTTCAAGTTCTTAGCATTATCATTCAAATAGCTGGTATGTGGTGCCAGGGATAGCTCAGCAGACCAAAGTACTGGCTTAGGCAAGCTTAGGCAAGCACAGGGACCACCACATGTCATACCAGCCCTGCCCCCAGCATGGGGTGGGCTGAGCTGGCCACAGAGTCTAGGTGTGGTGGTGTGCACCTGTAATCTCAGCTTTGGGGAGGCTAAAAAATAGGATCACTGTGTAGTGAGACCCTGTAACAGCCAAACACATAAAAGAAACCAAACCAGCTATTGTTATGATAATGCCATATTGTCTTGAAAATAGGTAATATAAATTTTTAAGGTTTTTTTTTATTTTTAAATGTATTTAGCACAGAGTCTCCAGGGTCTCACGATGTAGATCAGACTTGTAGTGTTCCTCCAGTTTTCAGCCTCTCAAGTACTGGGATTATATTCCTTTGTGTGTGTATGTGTGTGTGTGAGTGTGTGGTACCAGGGTTTGAACTCAGGACCTTGCGTTTGTCAGGCAAGCACTTATTCTACTGAGCTATCTCCCTGGCCCTAGTTCTGGGATTATAAACATGTGCTGCCACACCCAGTCTCAATCACCATCTCAGCAAGCCCTGGGGGCAGGCCTAGGGATTGAACCCCCAGCCCCTGAGTCTGCCTAAACAGGTGATTTAATCCACTAAGCTATTTGTCTGGCCCTTAAATTTTAGGTTTCTTAAAAAATTATTTTAGCCATTCTGGATTCTTTCCTTTTTTTTGGCGGAATTGGGGATTGAGCTCAGGCCTTACACTTGCCAGGCAAGTGCTTATTCTACTGAGTTAACTTCCCAGCCCTGGATTCTTTACATTTCTATGTAACTTTAAATATATATTTTTCAAACTGATGCCCCACATGTCAAAAACTAAAACTAGACCTAGGTCTATCACCATGCACTAAAGTAAAATAAAAATGGATTAAAGATCTAAACAATAAAATAGAAACACTAGGGGCTGGGGAGATGGATCAGTGGAATAAGCACTTCCCTGGGAAGCGCAAAGGCCTGAGTTCAATCCCTGGCTCTAAAAAGAATAGAAACACTGAATCTACTGGAAGAGACAGTAGGTGACAATCTTGAAGACATAAGGGAAAGCAGAGAGTTCATGAACAAAAACTGAACTCCTTGGGAAATATTTGAAAGAATCAAGAACTTGGATCTCATCTTATTGAGAAGTTTCCACATGTCAAAAGAAATCACCAACAGAGTAAAAAGACAAAGAACTGGGAAAAAATCTTAACAATCACTCAGACAAAGGATTTGTATCTAGAATATATGAAGAACTAAAACAAATCAGGCCCCCAAAATTCAAAGCCCCAATCCAAAAATGGGCATCTGAGGGGTTTGGGGAGATAGACTAACCACTTGCCTGGCAAGCGCAAGTGCCTGAGTTCAATGCCTGGATCTGCCAAAAAACATGTGGTTGAGTTCCTCTCATCTTGTTTTTTTATTTTTTTAAATTTAATTAATTAATTAATTAATTTTTTTGTGGAACCAGGGATTGAACTCAAGCTCTTGTGCTTGTCAGGCAAGTGCTTATTCTACTGACCTATCTCCCTGGCCCTTCATCTTGCTTTTTAAAAAAATGTGTACCATTTCCAATGTCTTAACAACTATAGTTATATTCTTTAAAATAAATTTAAAAAATAAAAAGTGAAAAAGAGAAGAAAAAATAAGGTTTATTGAAAACAAGAATTAATATTCAATTATTTGTCCAGTCTTACATAACTGTATCTTGTAATCTGAGCAACAGATTTGATGATAAAATAAGTAATATAATAACCATTGTTAATTTGATGTTCTTGTTTTGAAAATCTCTACCATATGTATTGTATGTTACTGTTTCTGTCTTTTATAAATTTTACTGAGAAATAGAAATGAGACAGTTTCAAAACCAATTAATAGGCCAGTTTCAATAATTAATACATTGCATATTGTTGTCTTTGTAGTCATTATTCATAGTATCTGTCTTTGTTTTTGCTATTTATACTTGTAATTGTTTTGTTTTTACTTTTTAAAGTAAAATAAAAGAAAATTTTAAATATATATATAGAAATATATATATATTTAAAATTCATATATATATATATATATATATATATATATATATATATATATACACCCACACATTGAAAATCCTAGAGGGATTTTCGTTGGGATTGCATATAATTTGTAGATCAATTAGGATGAAATATTAGAATATTAAGTCTTCTGATCCATAGCATGATTTTATCTTGCTATTTCTTAAGGTCTTTATTTTCTCACAGTAATGTTTTATTTTCAAGGTATGTAAGTTAACATATTTTGTTAAATTTATTTCTAAATATTTCATGTTTATAATACATTTGTAAATGATGCTGCTTTTAAATTTCAATTTCTATCTGCTTATGGCTAATACATGTAATTTATTTCAAATATATCGCCGATTTCATTGAAGTTTACATTTTTACCTTATTTTCCATATTATCTTTTTAATTTCTGCAGAACCTACACTATTTCCTCTTTTTTTTCTGATACTGATAAATTTTATCTTCCTTTTTTTGTTCCACTGGTATAGTTAAATGTTTTTAAACTTTAAGTTTTCAAGAACTACATTTTGATTTCATAAATTTTCTGGATATATTTTTTCAGTCTGATTTCACTGGTTTCTGCTTTTTATTATTTCTTTCCTTCTACTTATGTGATATCACCTGGTCTACTATTCCTAGTTCCTAACATAGAATCTCAGGTCATTGATAAAAGATCTTTCTTCTTTTTAAAACACACATTTAATGCTGTAAATATCCATTCAAACAGTGTTTTACCTGCAATCCATAATCTTGGTATGTGGTGCTTTCATTTTCATTATATTAAAAGTATTTATTTTTTCTAATTTCTAATTTATCTTTTGATTTTTTCTTTGGTTCAAATGTTATCTAAAATGAGTTGTTTGTACTAGATGTCATGGTGCAGGCCTGTAATCCTAGAAATTAGGAGATTGTGACAGGAGGATCATTGAAGACCAGCCTGGGGACTACGAAAATGAGCACAAGGCCAGCCTGAACTGCATGGCAAGACCCCGTCTCAAAAAAAAAAGTTGCTTATCTTTCAGATCTTAGGGAATTTCCCAGATATCTTTTCATTATTAATTTCACATTTAATTCTAATCTGTTTGTAGAACATATTTTGTATGATTTCAACTCTTTTAAAGTTGTTGATTTTTTAAGAATCTATTTATATATTCATTTAATTATTTGGTATAGGGTCTTGTTGAGCAGCTCAGACTTGTAGTGATCCTCCTGTCTCAGCCTCCCCAGGGCCGGGATTACAGGTCTGCACCACCATGCCCAGTTTTGGTGGCCAGCATGGAATGTGGTACCAGGGATTGAACCCTGATTTTTGCACTGCGAGGCAGGCACTTAAGACCACTGAGCTATCTCCCCAGCCCTGTTGATCTGTTATATGGTCTAAAATATCTACTCATATGAATGTCCCACTTTTAAAAACATTTATTTTGCTGCTCCTCGCTGGAGTGTTCTTTTAATAACAATAAGTTCCAGTCAATTGATAGTGGTGTTTGAGGTAGTATAATCACAGATTTTTTTGTGTGTGCTCAATCTATCAAATACTAAAGGAGTAAGTTCAAGTCCTCATGGATAGTTGTGGATTTATGTATTTTTCCTTTGATTTGTATCAGTTGTCCCATTTATTTTGAAGGACTTCATCCTAAGTGTAGAGAAACTTAGGAGCCTTGGGTCTTCCTGATGCACCCACGCCAATGTAGGCAGTGCTCCTATTGATCTCTAAAGATGTTCTCTGTTCTGAAGTCTGCTTTGACAGTGTTTCCAACTTATTTTGGAGTAGTGCTTGCATAACACAAAACTTAATATAGCCATCTTTATAAATTTCAGGTAGTTTCCTTGTAGATGGATTTTTCTTTCAACTTGACAATATCCACCTTTTATTTGTAGATCACTTATACTGCATATAATCATTCTTATGGTTGGATTTATGCCTACCATTTTGCTTGTTTCCAGTCATTTCAGCTCTTCTTTTTACTTTTATTTTTATTTTTTATATTCTTTAGAAATGATTAGATGTTTATAATTCAGTTTTTTCTGACTACTATTATTAGTTACATCTATTTTAAATTGCTGCTTTTGGGTTCCTAATATGTCTTAATTCTTTATACTTAACCTTCAAACAATGTCTTTTTTTTTTAGGACAGGGTCACAGGATCTACAGAATCTCACTGCCTAGATTGGACTTGTAATGATCCTCCTGTTTACTGCCTCCCAAGTGCTGGGATTACAAGCACGCGCCACCATGCCCAGTCTCAGTTGCCATCTCAGTGTACCCCAGGGGCAGGGCCAGCAGATCAGGCCCCAGAATTGAACTCCCAGCCCCTGTATCTGCCTAAGTAGGCACTTTAATCTGCTGAACTATTTGGCCTGCCCCGAACAATGGCTTATAATAGTACCTTTTGGTTTTCTCTATCTTTTCTACAGATATTAACTTTACAATACATAGCTAATATTTTTGCTTTGAATGATCAATTATTGGGGCTAGGGAGATGGCTCAGTGGAATAAGCGCTTCCCTGGCAAGTGCGAGGGCCTGAGTTCAATCCTGGTTCCAGAAAGAAAAGGTCAATTATTTTTTTTTAAGAAGGGTAAGTGTAAGGAAAATTATAAAAAATAATTTATCTCTATTTCTTATACTCTTCAGGGCTCCTTGAGAATTTGTATAAAATAAAAATTTCCATCTGGTTTTAGTCTTTCTGCCTGATTGATATGCTTTTAACATTCCTGTAGGGTACTCATTGCTAAAAATGGATTTTCTGTATTTGTTTGTTGAAAAAAGTCTTTATTTTATTATTCTTGGAAGATTTTTACTATGTGAAATTCAGCATTGTTTCTGTTTTCCTTTTTGTGAAGAAACAATGCCATTACTATTGTGTGACTTTTACATTTTTGGCAAAAGCTTCCAGGGTATCTTCTTTTTTATGTAGCATTTCTTATTTCTCTGGCCACTGTCTAGCTTTTCTCTTTGACATTTTTTTCCCCGCAGATAGCCTCTGTGATCAGGAGAGTCTGTGTGTGTTTTAAATTTATAAATCTGTTTGAGGTTCTCTGGGCTTTCTGGTTCTATGGTTCGTTAATTTTGGAAGATGCGTGGTCATTGCCCCTGCACATGCTGCTTCTGCCCCGTGCACTCTGGGGTTGTGGTTTCCTTTGAAGGCTTCCATTAGGCCTATTTGAAGTTCTTGTACAGTTTCCTAAATTTTCTTTTTTTCTACTCTAATTTTCTTTTTTCTTCTCATGCTTCAGTTTGTATAATTTCCATTTATCTATCCTCAGGTTCACTGATTCTCTTCTCTGCATGTTTAGTCTGCTGATGAATCCATGAAAGGTGCATTTTCTCTGCTATCTTGTCCCGAGTTTGATCCCGGGCACCACATGCCATGCCAGCCCCAGAACCGAGTGTGGTGGCACACACCTGTAACCCCAGAGCTGGGGAGGCTGAGACAGGAGGATTACTATGAGTCTGAACTGAGCAATGAGACCCTGTATCAAGGAAATAAAATTTACTCATATATTGAAATTTGTCATGTTTGTAGATGTTATTTTTTTTTCCTACTAGCTCTTTCAACAGGTTGATTGCCACTGTTTAAAAATTCTACTTTTGTTAGATTCAATATGTGGGTCATTTGTGAGTCTGGTTCTACCTAGGGATCTGTTGGTCTTGGTCAGATTGTTTCTACCTGGGGAGAAACAGTGACAGGAATAAGCAAAAGACAGACAAAAACACAAAAGCTGGGCTAGGTCGCTGGTCTGTGAGCCCTGCAACAAACCAACTTTTATTTATACCTTTGCAAAGTTATCCACACATGACACAAGGTTACATAGCAACTAACCAGACCTTAACCAGACAGGATGTTTATCTCAGGACTGAGGTAGCTTGTTTGCTTTAGGCACTGAGGCCTAGTCCGGCCTACACTCATTTGATCAATTTCCTAGCTTCCACCCAACAATTCTGTTCCTTGCTTTGTATCTTGAAAGGATTTCATTGCCCTTTGTAGAACTTATAATGTTTGTTGTCTGTAGTGTGGTCGAAATTGAAGCGAGTGCAAAGGCTTGGTTGTGGAGAGCTGGTTCCACTGAGTCAGTAGTTGGCCTGGGCCTGCTGTTCTTTTGGTTTCCTTGAGCCCGCTACAGACTTCAACTTCCTCTGCTGTCACCTTACGCCTCACAAGGGGCCCAGAAGTACAGGGCTTTTATTCGTGTATGTGCTCTCCCTGTAGCTTGTAGCAGGCCCGTGTGATCTGACAGGCTCCACTGAAGTTAACATTCTAAAACTCAATTATGAAGGTTTTCTATATTGTCAGGATGGCTACAATATTCTCATGCAATTTTTTGCATCTTAAGTGGAAGCAGATCTATGCTTGCTCTTTTAAAAACAAACAAACAAACAAACAAAAAAAACACCTTTATTTTCCTGTTGAAACCATTTCTCCACAAAAAAGAACTTTGCCCGAGAGAGGAGGCAATGTGTGGGATTAGGTAAGGGCAGCAATAACACTGTGCAGATTCAACTGGCTTTGACCCCACGCTCTTCCACTTCCTTGTTACTAAGTTTAGTAGCTAGATGACCCGGAAAAAGTTATTTAGCTGTCATGTACTTTCTTCATTTGTAAGGCTGACTTAGAATGAAATAATGTATGTAAAATATTCAACACAATGCGTGACTCATAAAAACTACCATTATTACCAGATCTGGTCTTTAGCTGAGTGCATCTGGCGGTGGATTCAAGAGGGCAACCTGTGGGTAGAGGAGATTGGCCGCTGGGATGCCAGTTAGCCAGTAAATTCAGGAGTTCATGTCAGAGTCATAAGGTCTTCAAGGAGGCCACAGGAGACGGAAGAGATGGACTTAAAACACTTAACTGTGCACCTAACCAGCAGGCCTATCCCGTGCTGTCATCGGTTTCTTACTCCACTCTCCGCATACTTTCTACCTTTGCCACTCAGTTTTGTGCAGTTTAGAGTCACACATCGTATGTGTGTGATTGGCTGCCGTTATTGCCCCATGAAATGTAAGTCCTTTGTGAGATAGGTGGTTTTGTTCTTATTATTGTATCACTAGTATTCAGCAGGGAGACAGCAATAAATTCACTGAATTAAATTAGCAGGAAACTTGTTTGCTATTCTTTATCCCTGCTATAGACACTGCTCAAAAGGCTCAGCTTTGAGTGCACGTTGGTTGGAACATCTCAATCCCAGTTGTTGTGTCATATTAAATCATTCCTCTTTTTTTTCAGTTTCTAACCAGGTCTTGGATTATCTGATGGTCTTATCCTAACTCACAGTTCTATATGAGAGATAAGGCCAGTACAAAACTGGTCCTGAGATGGCCTGAGGTCCTAGGCCTTAGTCAAACAGAATTAGCATTTTTTTTTGTATTTTAGTGCAGGTTCTACACGGTCTACAGGGTCTCACTACATAGACTGGACTTGTGGTGATCCTCCTGTTTTCAGCTTCCCAAGTGCTGGGATGACAGGCGCATGCCACCACGCTCAGTTTCAATTGCTGTCTCAGCATGTCTCGGGGTGGGGCTGACACAGCAGGCTGGGATTGAACCTCTGACTCTTGCATCTGCCTAAGCAGGTGCGTTAATCTGCTGAGCTATCTGGCGGGCCCTTCAGAATTAGTGTATTGCTTTGATTTGTCAGGGAGCTTTATATACTTTTAAATCAGATTCCCTAAAGATACTTAAAAAAAAAAACTTTTGGTCTCAATTTCACAACTGTTATTGCACAGATGTCAAAGGGGCCGCCCCAAGGCTGACCTTACTCACCTATGCTGCCACTGAGTAGCCCTGGCCTCTTCAAAGGAAACCCATGTTGGCGTGCAGTTTTTGGCATCCCGGGTTCATCAGTGTGAGCCTCAGGCCTGTTTGGCAAAGGTCCTTATATAACAAGGTCAAGAAAATTGTATCCAGCAGAATTCCTTTTAGCAAGAGGGCTGTTTTTGTTTAGAAGTATTTGCTTCATAAATCTTCTGGTAGAGACTGATCTACTGACAAGACCTTAGGAGACCTCACTGGGAAGAGAACAAATCTGAGTGATGGCCTCTGTAGAAACTAAGGTCCTGGAGCAGGAGAGATGTTAGATGGCAGCCTTTCCTTGTGATGTCCCATGTCATTGGTAACATTATCAGCTTCACATCATGCTGAGAGTGCCAGGCTAAAAAAATTCAGTAGTAAGAAAGAATAAAAAACAAGCATTCAAATAAGAACTTGTATGCAAAAGTTTATAGCAGCTCTGTTCCCTAAGCTAAAAGGGAGAAACAAACAAAATGCCCAGGGATGGATGAA
The DNA here is from genome assembly GCA_004027165.1 of Ctenomys sociabilis. Classification (NCBI taxonomy): domain Eukaryota; kingdom Metazoa; phylum Chordata; class Mammalia; order Rodentia; family Ctenomyidae; genus Ctenomys; species Ctenomys sociabilis. The sequence continues at coordinate 20,745 of PVKA01019312.1, forward strand.
TAAATGGACAAAGATGGGGCACACACAAACACATATATTCAGCCAGTGAACAGGAGTGTGGTGTGAGCAACTACTTTGAAGATAAAAATATGCCATATAATAACCATTGTTAACTTCCTAGCATCTTATTTTGAAATTCTGTATCATTTTTACTATTCTTTTTAGTTCTCTTAAAAAAATAACCACCATGCTCAGTGAAAAGAAACAAGACACAGAAGTGCACATATATCTTTCTGTGTAGGTGAAATACTCATAGTAGGGCTAGAAAGCAGATAAGTGCTAGTGCGCAGTACGCAAAAACTGCTTAACAGTATGAAATCTCTACTTTGGATGTTCAAAAAGTTCTGGAACTGGATAGTGGTGTTGGTTGTATGACATGAGGAGTGTGTTTCATAGCACTGATTTGTATATTTACAGGATTGAAATAGTATTTTTTATTTTGAGACAAGTTCTCTTGATGTAGTGAAGGTGGTCCTTGGATTTTACTTATATAGTCCAAGCTGGCCTTGGACTCATGGTCATCCTCCTGCCTAGGCCTCCTGAGTGCCAGAATCATAGGCATTTGTGACCGCAGTTGGTTTATAAATGATAAATTTTATGTTGCATATTTTATTACAATTAAAAATCATGTAGGGGCTGGGATCTGAATGCACAGTGGCTGGAGAGAAAGGGCAGCCTGGGCAGGTGAAAGGCTGTGGAGTCCATGACAAGAAGGGAGATCATCCAGGGAGAAACAGAAGCTTTGACTACTTCAGCTGTGCAGCTTGAGTTTGGATCAAGGTTTATCATGTGGCTAGCTGCCTTATGGGAAACCCAAAGGGAGAGGGAAAATATTATAAAAGTATTTTTAAAAATTTGATTGTACAAACAATATTAAAGTAATGTGTAATATCATGTAATTTAAAGGTTTAAATATGTAGACTTTCAGCCCAAATTTACAATATTCTTAAAATGGATTTTATAATGCTGGGTGATCACTTCATTTGCTATCAAGTCTGATCAATGGCAAAATTCTCAAATCCAAGTGCAGTTTGTGAATATGGAAATATATACTGGTGTCAACTCTTACCACCATTATTTTTATCTTAAGCATGGATATGCAACTTGTTTAATAGGGGTGAATCTTGTATAAGCTTCCTTTACAATTGACCATGGAAGATGTTGGTGGGGACCAAAAGGTACTGGAGGAGCAGCCAATGGCCATGAAAAGAGAAAGTTTTGTCCTTAGAAACCTGCTGGACATCTCATGCTCTAGCAACACTGAGGAGTGTGCTTGGGAAAATTGTTGAACAGTTGATGCAGAGAGAGAGACCAGTGCCTCTCTTGAGAGAGAGTGGAGAAACTCTAGGATCTCCCGCTTTCTTCTTGTCATTAGCTCAAGTTCCTCCATGAGAATCCTGAGGGCTGGTGTCTGTAAAAAAAAAAAAATTAACCAAAACAAAACAAAAAAACCCACAACATTTCTTCAAAGTTTCACCTCTTTCATGTATTTGTTAAACTGTGGCTTTTCCTTTGAAGCTGGCCTTGGACCATTAATTAATTTTATTTTTTGACTTTGGCATATTTAATTCTATTACTCCTAACATATTTCCCATCCTTGACGTTGAGGAACTTCTTCCTTTTTTCAGTAGAATTTATAATCTTTTATAATAATAAGCAATTTATCAACTTTTTGGATCTTTTCGCCCTAGAAGGCAGACTCCTTCAGGGTGATCTACGTGCCCTGTAGTTGGGAGGAATTAGTTTGAGGGCTCTAACTTCATCAGTGGGTGAGTCCATTGAGGAAACTATAATGTTATGGCATTACTGGTGCGGGGGGCAATAGAAACCACAGGGGTGGAGTATGGCTGAAGGGCGTGACTCATGTGGTGGCATGCTATAGACTATCTTAGTCCGAGCTCCTTCTCCTCAGGTACAATTTCTTCTCTCTGCTTCCTGGCTACATACAGTGAACAGCTTTTCTCTTCCATGCTCTTCCACTATGATGAGTTACCTCCCTATAGGCTTGGAGATAATAGAGCCAAGTGACCATGTACTGAAACGTCTACAACTGTGAGCCAAAATAAACTTTTTCTCTTTCGAACTGTTTTTTCTCGGGTATTATGTCCCAGCAGTGGAAAGCTGACTAACACATCCTACCTGTATGACTGGACTAATAGTGCTCTAACTATATTATCACAGATAATTCAGATCTTATTGTTCACTTTCCTATCTAACTATACTACCACAGATAGTGAAGGCCTTCTTGTTCACTTTGCTAATGTCATTTGTACTAGATATCTAGCTTGAAACTGTTTTACTTCTGTAAAGTTCTTCCCAATAAAAAAGTGCTTTTATTTTTTCATCTCAATGTTGATTTTGAACTTCAGTGAAACAGTTGAAAGAGCAGTATGTACAATTTTTCAACCACATCGGAAATACTAGATAATGATGTTGCCAAGTCTTAAAATAGAGCTTGTTTGGCTGGTAAGAACCATTTTAAAAAAGTTTCAGCTACATAATTTAACATTTAAATTTTAGTTTAAAAGCAATTCATGTGCTTATTATAGCCAGAGTAACTCTCTTTTAGAATGACAGTCAGTGGGGGACAGGCAGGAGGAACTGTTTGGTTAAGAGATCACCCACAAAGACCATGGTCTAGTGACATCTCTAAACATAGCCTTAAAAAACAAAAAGAATAGCTGTTCCTCATAGACATATGAGCAGTTCAGCTCTGGTCCTGCTTGGCAGCTGGGAGCTTTGTCACTTTAGTCTGTTTTCTCCATCATCATAGAATTTGCGCTTCCAGGCAATAGCTTGACCAAAAGGAGATTGGTGGTGAGGAAAAGTCAGAACCAAGATCAGCGGTTTGTGGTTCATCTCCTTTCTCCACTGTGATGGATATGCTTGGGAGACTTTGTTTATTTATTTATTTGTGGTACCAGGGATTGAACTCAGGACCTTGTGTTTGCCAGGCAAGTGCTTATTCTACTGAGCTATGTCCCCAGCCTATTTGGGAGGCTTTGTAGTATGAAATTCATGCTGTCAGTTCCAGGGGCTCATGCATTCATTCAGAGCTCTCTTCTCTTCCCTCTGGTTTTCTCTATCATTTGATTTTCTTCTGGTAATTGATTCCATTATTGTGCCTTCCAGATAAGAGCCCTATCACTGAGCTACACCCCCAGCTCTAGTCCATCAGTTTTTAGGGTTTTTTGTATGTCAGGCGTCATGCTAGGTTGTAAGGAGAGAGATGAATAAACTGTTGACACTATTCTGAAGGAGCTCCCAGTTTAGTTAACACCTTGTGACTTATTGAACAGTTAAGTTTGTGATTTACTGATTTTTAGCACTTAGATTGTCAAGCATCATCAAGATCTTGTATGATGGAGAGGAGATTTAGGAATAACATATGCACAGTCTCAGAAATATTAAACTTTCTTTTTTTTTTTTTTTTTTGTCAGAACCGGGGATTGAACTCAGGCCCTTGCACCTGCCAGGCAAGTGTTTATTCTATTGAGCTATCTCCCCAGCTACTTATTTTCTTCAAAATTAAATTTTAAATACTTTTAGGCCTTCCCGTTATTCATAACAACACAGAATCATGGTTCAGGGGTTACCAAAACTTCCTAGTCCCATAGTTATTCAAAGTTCTCAGCAGAAGAAACATACAACACTGTGAGTAGCCAAAGCCAGCAATATCCCTTGTAGATGGGAGAGTAGAGTTGTGTGTGTTAGAATTAAGAAGAGAGTAAAGACTGTGATAGCAAGCCTTGAGCAGCATGGAACTGGAAAAGAGGCCAGACTGTTGGTGCCTTTTTTTTGTTGGCCATAAAGAAATGCCAACAGACTGCAACAATGTAAAGAAAGAGATGTCAGTAGAAATCTCTAGTTAAGACAGTAGTTTTCTATCCATGTTATTTGCTGCCCAGCTCCCAGAAGTGTTACACTCTCACTGTTAGCTGATACAGTTGTGAGTGGTTAAGATGATGGAGATGTAGAAGCAAAAGAGAAATGCTCATGACATTTGAGATGAGGTCCAGGAACACTAAGAAAGTAATACCAGCACAGACAAGCCAAACCAGAAGTATTCCCCATAAATCATACTGTCTGTAGCTATCATTTACTTTCTGTTTTGGTGCTGTTAAATTTTGAGGTTTTATCGGAAGTAGTAACTAATCTCAAATATTTCATCACAACAAAAACTGACCCTGGCTGACTGCACAGAGAGTCCCTCAGACTAACCCAAAGCCTGGATGGCTTCACTGTGAGGATTTATATGGATCCAGTGTACTGGCATATTGAAGACCTGGGCATAGTCCTGTAGCAAGGACTCCTGAGTCTAAAAACAGTTCAGTCCTAAGAGACTGGTGAAGATGCTGTGAGCTGAGGAGCACAAATTTCTACCTCAGAACAAGGACTTCATAAGTCAAGCCCTAAGTTCTTCATCATTCTGCTATTCTAAGTTTCTTGTTTGCCTCTGAATAGCACTGTTTTGCCTGCTAGAAATTGTTCCTTTTTTTCTGCACACATTGTCTTCAGAAGAATTTTTTGGCTTAGACACTGCATAATAGGGGATTCCTTTCTTGGCCTAAGATTGTCCCACAGCAGCTTATTGGGTGAGCTACCACTCTAGTCCAGTCACCAAGGACAGCATGGTAAGTTATGGGCTCTTGTACATGCTTAGAATAATAGGGCTGGTAAGCATGACTCTTTTCTTTACGGATGTGGGTGGCCACCATGTTGCCCTCCCCCAGACCTAAATGTGACTGTGCTTACTTGCAAGCCATGCAAGCTGAATTGAGCCGATTTCCCTAAGTTGACTGTTGATTTGAATAGTAGATTTGGCTGAGGTGAGTCTGCCCAAGGATGTGCATGTGTTTTCATGGAAGCAAGCAGATGGCATGTTGGGCTAGTATTGCTCCTTGCCAGTGGCCACTGGTGAGCCCAGAGAAGTATGCTGTAAGACTCTGAGATAAAGACATGAGAAAACATCTTGCTGAGAAAAATTCCTTCCCAGAATTCACTACAAAACAGGTTACTCGTCAACCACAACTTGAATCTGGCTGTCTGGTTCTTTCTGTAAGAATGCTTTGTTTCCTTATTTTACAGGCCTTATCTGCTAGCTGGCTATCTTTCCATTGAACTTTTTCTCTCCAACTAGAAGGAAAATACCCTGACTCTGCCATTATGTCCGCTTCTGGTTAGGAGTCAGGCAGAACTCACTGTGGCAACATGGCTTTTACTTTAAGCTGCCTTTTCTTTCATTTTCCCCTCCTCTCTTCCTCACACCTCACCTTTGTTTCTTTGGACCATTTCCCTATTGCAAGACTTTGCTCCACTATCCATTCTTTATCATTGTCTTTGTACTTCGCCTCACTCAAATGAAAGAAATAATCTGGTACTGAAGCTTATGTGTTTGGTTTATTTCACCTAACATTATACTTTTCCAGCTATATCCATCTTCCTATAAATGTCTCAAATGTGTCATTGATTATAGTTGAGTAGTATTCCATTATGTGTGGATACCATGTGTTCTTTATGCAGTAGCCCATTGATGGGAAACAAGCTGCTTCCAGGATTTAGTTATTTAGGGTCTGTGCTGTTGTAAACAGTGGAGTGCATGTAGCATTGTCATGTGATAACTTAAGCTTTCTGAGGAAGATACATAGCAGGGGGTATCTAGGAAAGACCCTATCTTAGTATTATCACATTGAGTAGGTATTAGTTTCTAACATAGTGATTTTGGGAAGACACATATGTTTAAATCATAGCTCTGTGGTTTGCCTGTAGAACAGGATGTCCTAGAATAGGATGAGATGAGCTAGAGCCTTTGGACTTTCTTGGGCCTTGCCAACTCATGCTTTTAGTGGATGGCTCTTTGGATGAGCAAATCAGGCAAAAGTCTTTTCTATGGTATTTAGTCCTTGGGCTGGCCAGACAGCTCAGCAGACTAAAGTGCCTGCTTGGGTAGGAGCAAGCACTGGGATTTGATCCCTGGCACCAAATGAGGTACCACCCCCACGTCCGGGACATGCTGAGAAAGTGACTGAGACTGGGCATTGTGGCACACACCTGTGGTTTCGGTGCTTGGGAGGCAGAAAACAGGAGGATCACTGTGAGTCTTGTCTGTGTAGTGAGACCCTGTAGATGCTGTATTAAAAAAAAAGAAATTAATGCTTACCATCAATGCAACGAGATTTTGAAAAGTTGAGTTGGGTATACCGACTTGCCTGGCAACTCCCCAGAGCCCCTGCCCCGAAGCCTGCCAAGCGAGTGGGAATTTTCCAGACTCTCCTGGCACCCCCAAGCAAGCCAGTTTTGCTGAGTGTGGGAGAGATTTTGGCTTCCCCCTGCACGCTCTGTGCTCTACACCATTCAGAGCCCTTGCCCCCAAGATGCCCAAGCAAGTGAGCAGTGAGCCTGAGACACCCCTGAGCCTCTGCCCCCAAGTCTGGCAAGTCAGTGGGAATTTTTCCAAATCTCCGGTCACCTGAACCACCCTATCCCGGCCTGGTGAGTGTATGGGAGAGCTTCTGTGCTCCCCAGTGCTCCCTGAACCAGGGACACAACAGAGGGGAACCACAGGCTCATAGTTGTACCTGAAGATCTATAGCAAAAGGGAACTGAACACAATAGCTAGATCCAGGCCAGGCATAACTGGATAATCTCAAACTTAGTAGACTAGCACCCAAATCTCATAACGCATTAAGGTCTTAACTGCACCAAAGCACTACACCAAAGGTCAGAGGTTAGTGTTATAAGGAACAAAATGTAATCTCAGAACTCGAGTCCACTAATAAGTGCAGAGAACACTAGCTCAGCTGAAACAAGTGAATTAACAGAGGCAGAAGCAAAGAAACAGCAGCAGAAAGTTATAGAGGATCTCAGACAAGAATTAATCAGTGAAATAAAAAAAGAAATTTTTGAATACATAGCATATGAAATTAATTCAATTGAGATGAAAACAGTTCAAAGAATCAACGAATCAAATAGCTGGTTCTTTGAAAGACTAAATAAAATCAATAAGCCCCTAGCTAATCTCATCAAAAAGAGGAAAGAAAAAATTCAAATACAAGCAATAAGGAATGAAAAGGGTGAAATCACCACAGACCCAGTGGAAATTCAGAAGATTATTAATAGCTATTTTGAGAATCTATATGCTCACAGAATAGAAGACACTAAGAAACAGACAGATTCCTGAAAAGGAACAAATTAACAAAACTGAATCAAGAAAACATAACATATCTCAATAAGCCAATAATAGCCAACAAAATATGAAACGTGAATTCTACAAGAAATTTATAGAAGATGTAATCCCTACACTCCTCAAACTCTTCAATGAAATTGAAAAGGAAGCAGTCCTCCCAAAATCATTTCTGGAGACAAGTATTATACTGATTCCAAAACCAGGGAAAGACACAACCAAAAAAGAGAACTCCGGGCCAATCTCCCTCATGAACATAAGATGCAAAAATCCTCAATAAAATCTTAGCAAACAGAATACAGCAAACCATCAAGAAGATCATACACCATGACCAAGTAGGATTCATCCCAGGGATGCAAGGATGATTCAATATTTGAAAATCTATAAATGTAATATACTATATTAATAGACTGAAATCTAAAAACCACATGATCATCTCAATTGATGCAGAGAAAGCTTTTGACAAAGTCCAACATTCATTCATGTTCAAAATCCTATAGAAAATTGGAATAGATGGCCTCTACCTCAATTTGATAAAAGCCATCTATGACAACCCAAAGGCTAAATGGGGAAAAACTGAAATCTTTTACTCTTAAATCAGGTACAAGACAAGGATGTCCTCTATCACCCCTCTATTCAATATAGTTCTGGAATCATTAGCAACAGCCATTAGAAAAGAGGGAGAAATAAAAGGAATAAGAATAGGTAAAGAACTTAAATTATCACTATTTGCAGATGACATGATACTTTACTTGAAACACCCAAAAAATTCCACCTAGAAGCTACTAGAATTGATACAGAAATTCAGTAGCATAGCAGGATACAAAGTCTATACTCAAAAGTCAATATCGTTCCTCTACACAGATAACAAACACAATGAGAGGGAAACTATAGAAACAATACCTTTTAGAGTAGCACAGCGGAAAATGAAATATCTTGCAATTCACTTGACCAAGGAAGTTAAAGATCTTTTCATGGAAAATTACAACACCCTAAGAAAAGAGATCATGGAGGATTTCAGAAAAAGGAAAGATATTCCCTGCTCCTGGATAGGAAGAACCAACATCATGAAGATGGTCATACTCCCAAATTGTTGTACAGATTTAATGCAATTCCTATCAAACTGCCACCAACATACCTCCCAGACCTAGAGAAAATGTTCCTGAAATTTATTTGGAACCAGAAAAGATCTATAATAGCAAAGGCAATCCTGGCCAACAAAGACATGGCAGGAGGCATCACAATTCCTGACTTGAAATTATACTTCAAAGCTACTGTGATAAAATCAACATGGTATTGGCAATGAAATAGACTTGAGGATCAAGGGAATAGATTAGAAGATGCAGAGGCCTCTACAAACACACTCAGCCACCTGATCTTCGACAAAGGGGTCAAAAATGCTCATTGGGAAAAGGATAGCCTCTTTAACAAATGGTGCTGGAAAAACTGGCCCTCTACATGCCAAAAACTAAAATTTGACCCAGCTCTATCACCATGCACTAAGCTAAAGTCAAATGGATTAAAGATCTAAACACTAAAACAGAAACACTCAATCTCCTGGAAGAGAAAGTAGGAAGAACCCTTGAAGACCTAGATGCAGGCAAAGAGTTCATGAACAAACATGTATTCGCATGGGAAACACTTGAAAGAATCAACAACTGGGATCAACTCTTCTTGTGAAGTTTCTGTACATCAAAAGAAATTGTCCACAAAGTGAAAAAACAACCAACAAATTTCAAAAAATTTCTAACTAATAAGCACTCAGACAAAGGTCTGCTCTCTAGAATACATAAAGAATTAAGATACATTAGGGCCCTCAAATTTAGAGACCCAATCCAGAAATGGGCATCTGACATGAATACACACTTCCTAGAGGATGAAATTAAAGAAATGAATAAATGTATGAAAAAATGCTCCACATCGCTAGCCATCTGTCAAATGCAATTTAAAACAACACTGAATACCATCTCACTCCAGAGAGAATGGCTATCATAAAGAAATCAACCAACAACAAATGTTGGAGAGGATATGGGGAAAAGGGAGCACTTTTCCACTGCTGGTGGGAATGTAGACTGGTGCAACCATTGTGGAGATCAGTGTGGAGACTCCTCACAAAAGTAGGACTGAAAATCCCATTCAAGCCGGCTATGCCCCTGCTGGGAATTTTCCCGGAGGAACTGTAAACATCATATCATAGTGATATATGTGTACCTACGTTTATAGCAGCACAATTTGTGGTAGCCAAATCTTGGAAACAACCAAGATACCCGTGTCACGAAGAATGCTTTAAAAAGATGTGGTATTTCTATACAATATTACTTGGCTGATAAGCTTGAAGCATTTATATTGAAGTGGATCCTAGTTGAAAATATAAGTGAAATAAATGAGACACACATGCAAATATAGTATAGTCTCCCTGGTGTAAGAAATCAAAAGAAGAAATATAAATAGAAGTGTATAACAACAACTAAAAAGAATTTAGTCAGATAGGGTAAACTGAAGTGCATATGTTGCAGGGTACTAATCAGCTTCTGGATGGGTAACAACCTAAGTTCACAGAGCAAAAATTGGAGAAATGGAAGGGCCACAAGGTCAGCCAACATTTTGGCCATAGCCTTTCAAGGTCAGTAAAGACATAGGAGAACTTGTACTGTAAATCATGGAACTCAGTTGTGCTCCAAATTTTCTGATCAAAGAGATTATGGAGCCACAGAGGAATGTGACAGATGATGTATAGTGTGCCTAAGGAGAGTCACATGGAGAGAAAACTTTCTCTCAGGCTCTCACAGACAGCAAACTGGTCAAGCAATGGCCGAGACTCATCCACATGGCTGACACTGACAAAGGATCTATAGAGCGAGATACAGGATTACAGGATAAACCCTGAGGGGACTTGACTGACCTCATCAGATACAAAAGCTACATTTCTTGTTATATAGGTCTTGCTTTATCTCAGTCTTAACCATCCAGCAGAAAAGTATAAAAATGAGGTATATAAAATAAAGCCATAATAATAAGCAGAGCTGTAAATGGCTCTAGTCAGCAACTTCTTCAGATAATCCACTATTATTGTGGACAGCTGGATTGTGTTTGATTGTTTCATTGAGTTCAGGCCCCTGGAATAATTAAATGACAATGTAATGCCCATCTTTGACAGGAGTTATAAAAAAAAGGGGGGGATACAAATGAAGAACCATTCTGTGTTTGTATAAACAGTACAGTTAGGATAAATGTGCAGTACTTCTGTATAATTCTATGAGAAGCAAGATTTGCACTAATAGTGTTTGGACAGGATATTCTGTCAGCTTCTTGTACTATGGACAACCACTAGGAAGATAACAAGGTAGAAAGTATTATTTACTTAAAATATACTACAATTCAGCTTTAAAAATATAAGCATACAGCTACATTCTCTTAATTCATTGATTAGAGTCATTTGCTCTAATGGTGTTTGTAAGTAGAATATCAAGAATTTGTCTTGTACAACAAAAAACCACTATGAAAACAATATGCAATGTATTAATTATTGAATCTGTCCTGCTAATTTGATTTGAAACTGTCTCATTGATATTTGTTCTTCAATAAAATAAAATAAAAAAAGGAAAAGTTGGGTTGGGATGAGCAGATGCCTTGTTAGTCACAACAGCCATGCAAAAAATGTGGCAAAGCAATCACTGTTGATCCATGGTGTGGAGACCATGTATGTAAAACGTCTTGGGGCAGGGAGATCTCTAGCTTATTGGGATGCAAAGAGAGGGAGTCTAGCAGACACAGTTTCTCGGTATTGAAAATTTATTCTTGAGATGCTCTTTCTATTTAATGTGATCTTAATACAACTGGGGCACAAAGATACAAGGCAGAAAATCTGACTAGAAGAGAGCATGGCATGTCATGCACACTCAAGGAATTACAGGCAAACATGAAACAAAGAAAGGAAAGGCTTGGACAGAAAGGAAAAATCAAATAGTCTTGGAGAAAGGAGTCAAGGAGAACTCAGCAACTTCCAAATGCCAAAGAGTACTGCTGACTTGACTCAAAATTTGGATCTATAGGAGGAAGCCAGATTTTTTATGCCTGCTGTTGCTGCTAAGAAAGCCTGTCCTAGTTGTAAGAGAAATAGCTCAGAATGTGCATCTAGCATCAAGCCCTTGATAGAGGCATACTTTACTATATGTCCAATTTCCTAAATAACTAAAGATCTTTGTCTTGTGCTCTGAAACTTAAAGGAGAAGTTACCAAGGAGGAGACATTAAGCTGAAATCAGATTCAGATTCATCCATTGCATCAGTGAAAGTGCAACCTTAGTGGGAGGGGTCAACTTAGGGGTCCTTGCAGGAGGATGTTGATTCAGGCAACTAATTTTTATGTTGGCTTCTAGCACTATCGACAAACACTAGGGAGATAATAAGGTAGAAAGTATTAATTATTGAATCTGTGATATAATTCAGCTATAAAAAATAAGATGAGTATATATCTACACTGTCTTCATTCACTGATTAGAGACATCTTCTATAATAATGTAAGTATAATATCATGTATGCACCTTGTACACCAAAACATTACGAAAACATTTTGCAGTGTATTGCTTTATCAAAGCTGTCCTGTTAATTTGTCTTGAGGCTGTTTCATTGATATTTGTTCTTCAATAAAAATAATAATAATAATAAAGGAGGGCTTAATTTTCTCCTAAATAGCTAGACATCTTAGGTAGTCACTATTGCTATACATTTCCTCAAAACAACTTGACATTCTACATATTGAAGAGGACTGAAAATTTTTTTCTTATGGTATTAGAGTATGAACTTAGGGCCTTCTCTCTGAGTCATATCTTCTGCCCTTCTTATTTTTTACTTCGAGACAGTGTCTAGCTAAGTCACTAACATAAACGGAATGGGCTTGGACTCGCAATCCTCCTGCATCAGCCTTTTGGAGCACTGGAATTACCACCAGGTACCACCATACCTGGCATCCATAGAAGTTTTGTTGGAAAGTTTTCCTAAGGAAGACCCTTCCCATTGAGCCTTGTTTTCAAAAAAGTTGCATCAGATATGAGTCCTTGGGGCTGTGTGAAAAGAAGCTGCAAATGGTGTAAATGCTGGGTGTATAAGTTCTGGAAGTGCTAGCGTTGGTGTTTCAGTCCATCTCCTACTGCTAACACCTATACCAGCCTGGGATGCCCCTCCTTCTTGGAAATGGTGCTTTTTGTGAGAATAGTACAGGAATCATGACATGATTTCCCCCCATGACTTTCCTTTCCAGGACCTTCAGATTCTACAGAGGGCTGATGTTTCTATATTTCTCTCTCACTTAGCAGTGATTTTCTTCCTCACGTCACTTGGCTTCCACCCTTGCTCATTACCAGTGCCCAAACACAAGTTCTGAATGCAATTTGGTCTTCTTTCATGCTGCTCGGAGAATCCCATAGGGCACTCAGGATTGGCAAGGAGGCGCTGGCTGTGCTACATACACAGGAGACTTGAAGCGTTGTGCTAAATGCTGCAGAGAGCACAGTTAAAGCTCCTCTCTTGGTCGGTGCAACCCCGAGGTACACATGAAAATGTTCGGCCCATTCTGGGCACATGTGCAATGCTCAACAACTGGACATCACAACTATTATTGTCAGAGATACTTTGAAATTATTTCTCTCTGGTTATAGCATGCAGTTGCCCTCTTTCCTTCCTTTTCTTGGTCTTTGATGTGTTTCTGTATAAAAATCAATAATATATCCACATATGTGTGTGTATTGCATACACACATTATGCACAACACACAATCAGTTGTTTGAAATAACCACCACTTCTGTTGCCTGCTGATAATGCTGAGCATCTTAAGGTTATATAGACTGTTCAGTTTTCATTACTTCAGCAACTCTTATGCAGAACAGAAATTTCTTAAAGAGGAATTGAATGAATGATCTTTGTCACTGAGTGTGTGTGTATGTATATGTGGTTGATATAATTTACAGAAATATTATTAACAGTAGGGAAAACCTTTTCAGGAAATTCAGATTCAGATTTTCTTTTTACTGTTCTTTTGTGAACTCAGCTGAAATCTCTATCAAAACTTAAAGCACAAGGAATCCTGAGCCCTGCTGCAATCTATTCATGCCTGCCCACCGCAGGTTGCTTGGGCAGGTACTCCAAAGGAAGCATCAGACTTGCTAAAGTGGGTTGGAAACAGCCAGTGCCCAAGTTCTCGTGTGCTGGCAAAGCACTGCTGATGGTCTCACCCTGTGGAGATCAACAAGGGCCTTTTCTGTGGGAGGAGGCCAGCAGGACTGTAGGCACAGGACATCATTATTGTGTGAGTGTTGGTGGATTCTTTGCTCATACAGGCCCAGACTACCCAACGCAGGACGTGCTTTTCTGCAAGTGGAAGTCATAGGCACTGTGTTGGGATCCACAATGGCTCTGTGGAAGTGTAAACTCCTGGAGAATGAAGGAGGCTTTCTCTACAGAAAGAATGCTGCCTTTATGCTCACATCAGCAGTTGCTGAATCACATGCTCTCTGGTGGCCCCTTGTTATACATTCACTTGGACCCAGATTGTCACCTTTAGAGTATGACAATGGAAGGGTGCATGGTGGCGCAGGTTTGCCTTCCTGAGCTTTTGAATAGCCAGGCCAGCTTGTCCAAAGATGGCTCTGGCCATTTGATGAAGAAACTACAACCCTGAACTTGTGGACTTCTGCCCAGGCAGCGCCCCTTTGTTGAAGTGGTAAGAGAGGGACCTTGAACCCTCTATCACTATTGTTTTAGGGCCACTTCTTACCTGAGATTCTCTAGTCCTCTAGTATAGTATGGCAAACCTATGTCCTGTGGTGCTGGCTGTGCCATCACTGAAATCTCTAGAAGGTTCGCCATGACTACTCTGTGAACTAGCTTTCCATGTCTGGGGCCAAATACACAAAAAACACAATTTGAAGGAGGAAGTATTTATTTTTGCTCATGGTTTCAGAGGGCTTAGTTCATAGTTGGCTGGTTCCAAGGCGGAGCCATCATGGTGGAAGAGCATGGTGTAGCAAAGCTGTGCACATTGGAAAGGAGGGCAGGAGAATAGCACCATAAAGGAAGGAGTGAAGGATCAAATATGAATCCTCAGGTCATGCCTCTGTGATCCACCCAGACACACGTGCAGTGTGCTTCATTGATCCCCCCGATGCTCCCAAGTTGATCAAGTATACAGTTAAGCTCAAGCATCACGTAGTTTGAGAGGCTTTTGTCTAAGGTGGTGCTAAATCCGGGCATGGGGGTGCAGGCATGTGCTGCCAGAACTCTCAGAGGCTGAACTAGAAGGATGGCAAGTTTGAGTCCAGCCTGGGCAATTCAAGACCTTACCTCAAAATAAACAATAAAAATGGTGGGGGAAAACTGGGGATGCAGCTCAGTGTGAAGGTTCTGGATTTAATCCCCAGGACCACTCATGAACACACACACACACACACACACACACACACACACACACACACACACACACACACACTGCTACCATAGTGACTCCCAACTCACTTATAGGACATCCTTGGATGCTCTCTAGTCACTCAAATGCCATCCTAATTTTTATTTACTTTTGAAATGTAATAATTTGATCATGTTTTTTTGAAAATGAGACACAAAGTCCTTATGGGAAGAAATGGGGACATAGAAATAGGGTCAGGGTCTGGGGAGATAGCTCAGTAGAATAAGTGCTTGCTGTCTGAGTTCAATCCCCAGTTCCACACAAAAAAGGAAGAAATAGGGTCAAATAATGAGATGCCATGTGTCCCTAATTAGTGTGCAAGGGGCTCTTGGGCTAGAAGGTAAATGAAGTGGGAATATTTAGAAGGAATTGGGAGAGTCTCCTTTAATTTTGCTTCTCCATGGACACTTATTTTCTGGAGATGTCTGGATCAATCCACCACCCCGTGGAGTTTGCAGTTGATGTGAAAGGTGGGCCTGAGCGAGGAGCTGAGGAGGAAAGAACCATAGGTGAGGAGAGCAATTGCTGGAAGAGGACAAAAGACAGAAGTCTCTTTGATGTGGGGGTTTATTGTTACTTTTTAAGAAACATTATCTTCATTTGTACCAGCTTCAGAGTTAAGGTGGCATCCTCACTCTTGCCTTTGGTTCATTTTTCCTTTGAACACAAGCAATGGATTAGAAACTGGAGCCACCAGCACTACAGAGCCAAAGGATCATCTCAGGGCTGGATTTGCTCTGTTTGTCAGTGTCAGAGTCACCAGCCTGGGAACATTTCCCTGAATTTAGGGGGCCTGAGTGCCAGGGCTTGGAAGGCTGAATCCCAGTCTTTGTTGAGATTCTGAAGCAGCCTCCTGATGTGTCAGGATCCTGGGTCTGTGCCAAGGCAGATGCATGGGGTGTAGACACTGGCAGATAGGGTCACAGGAACAGCCAGGAGGAAGATGGCAGTTGGCATGTATTTTCCACACACTGGTCACATGGGGTGTTCACATCATGTGCCAGGAGGGAGGCTGAGCAAATCACAATTGACAGCAGAGGAACCAGAAAATCAGCTGCTTGTTTCCTCCCTTCCTGTTACTGCAGCTTGGGGACAACTTGGAACATTTGATGGTTTCCAGAAATGAGAGGATTGAAGTACTGCCTCTGTGGAGGCTGCTGAGGGGGACTTGCTTCCTGCCTGGGGGAACTGAGTGTACACACAGGAGAGTGTGCCCGCTGCAGGGTTGCAGGGAGGCACAGAATGGCCACGGCTCCCGCACCTGCAAGGCAGTGTCTCATGCTGTAGCAGGCATCTGGCCTAGCAGGGATCATGGTCTTCAAGGCTTTACATAGCTTGTAGGCAGAGTCTGATGCAAGCAGGTGGAGCCCAAAGGTAGCAGTGCCAGGGACTGGCTTCTGGATTCTTGGTCAGAACCACTCCGAGGTGGTTTAACCTTGGGGCAGTAAAGGCAGCTGCCTGAGTAGACAGCAGAGCTCTGCCCGTGCTTTCAGTGCAGGTTGTATTACTAGCGAATGTGCACTGAGGAGCAGGTAAAGGACCTGGCTTGACCTGTGCAGGCACTGCTTCATCTGCATGGCAACCTGGTGAGACTGGATGATTACTTCCCTCTTTTCAGAGGTGAGGATATGAAAGTTTGCTAAGACAACTTGATGAATGGGAGATGAAGCTGGGAGGGAATAGAAGCAGCCAGGCTCCAGATGCTCAGCTGTGGGTATATTAGTATTGATGTCAGTAACAACTTTGTATTAATGAATAGTCATTCATAATTTTTCACTAATGTCAAGATATAGGCAAATTGGATGTTTCCATGCAAAATATTTTATGATAAATCCCTTTTTTAAAAAAAAAAACCACTTAATTCTTAGCCAAAGTGTCCTAACCTCATGAATGATTGGGAACAAACTAAAAATGACTCTAATCTGTCATGTACTTTTAAGCCAATGAGGTCAGAGAAAGGGAGTGTCAGGAAGGGCACAGACAAAGGTGGTAAGCTGCAGTACAAAGAGGTGGAATAGTAAGTGTGAGTTGGCTTGCCTGCTGCTGCACATGGATCTGCACCTGCAGCTTAAGGGAGGTGAGGTTGGAAGTGCCTCATGGCTTCAGAGGTGGTCAGCTGGCTCCAGCACAGGAGCAGCTTCGCAGAAGGACTTTGCCCATGGCAGCTGGCAAGTGTGGCAGGGGAACGCCCTGGACAGGAAGGATGAGAGACCAGATACGTTCCCTCAAATCACGATGCCAGAGGGACCTAGGCACCCCCATAATTGTGCTTCACTCATTTCTCAAGTGAATCCAGCTGACAAGATTAACTGACACAAGAGCGTAAACAATTTCCATCAGATCTGTACTTAGATTAGTGAGCTAAACTGTTTTCCTTATGTATCAGAATTTTTTTCAGTACATAGCATGAAATTCAAAATATATGAAAGTGATATGTGGAAGTCTGTAAGTCTTCCCAGGCACTCTGGGCTCTATGTTCCCTTTCCAGGGAGGAAGCAGTAGTACCACTGTGTCCTTCCCCAGAAGCTGTACATACATGTAATCAGGGCATGCGCTCTCCTTACTTCTGCCCTCCCATCTTTCTCCCTCCCTTCCCCTCCCCTTTCTCTTCCTTCTGCCCTGCCCTCATTTGCCACGCCATACTATATGTAGTGTTCTCCACCTTTATTTTTGAAACACACAATGCATCTCCAGTCTTATAGACCATCCCATAGCCCCGTAGCCTACAGTTTATTACTTTTGGCAGCTGCACATGGTTCCATGGTACAGATGTGCTACAGTTTATTTAATGGTGGTATGTTTTGAGCTGACACTCAAGAGGCTCCAACATGTAGGAAAGATGTGGAGATGATTTGCTCTTTCAAGATCAGCCCCACTCACTTCCTTGGAGTTTGGCAGGGGAGTTATCTGGAGGAATAGACAGGACTAAAGGCCACATGGTCCGAATCAGATCTCACTGAACTAGTCAAGGATTCAGTCATTACTGGGGGCTTCTTTGCAGTCTTCATGCCTATGTGAAGGTTTAGAAAGTTCATGTCTGAAAGTGGCATCCTCACATGACAGCTAGAAGCAATTGTGATTCTGACTCCAACCTTTTTGGAAATGAGGAAGTTATGAATCTGCCTTCTCATCTTTAATTCTAGCTTCTTGAGTACTTGTGGAGGCCCATCTGGGTGACTCTTCTTGAAAGAAAAGCAATTGTCTCCATTTTGCCTATACCTAACCCTATTTCCATAATTTAGTAGGTATAGAGCTGGCTAGGACTTTTCCTTATCCCTTCAATTGGCTTTAAGTGGTGCATATTGGTCTAGCCGAGGTGCTGGTGTTAGTCTTTGAAGACAGCAAGCGTGTTTCCCTGATAACCCCCACCTGAATATGAGCCAGGTAGAGATAAGATGAAGAGCCAATACTCCTTGCTGTTGTCTGGGATCAAGCCTTGAAGTAGAGGCTATGACTTCCTGGGGCTGGAAAGATTACACATCAGAACATTGGCTACTGTCTCAGTGATATAATGCAAATTACTTTTTCTGCATATCCTCTCTGCATATCATAGAGGTAAATGCAGGTCTCCTACCTAGCCCAGCTTACAGTACTCACCTACTTCCTGCAATTCAAAAAGTCACTTATCCTTAAGCCACTCCTCCGTCATGACTGAATAAAACCTGGGTTCAGCCCTGGGTCAAGGCCTTTGTTCTGAATAGCCATCACCATGGCTGGACTTAGGACCCCTTGGCTCCCCACACTGGAAGTGGTAGATTGGAATTAACTTGATGGGATTCCAATAACATATTTTGGGATTACAAATATAAATTTCTTGGACCAAGATGAGGACCAAGAGGAGCTCCCTGTAAGTACTTACACATATGAGGCACTAGTAAATATGTTTACTTGAATGAATGAAGGTACATGGCCATATTGGAAGCTTGAAGTTCATGATAAGAATCTGCCTTCATTGGCCATTTCTCCTTCTATCAAATGTTTTGCATGCAGATTCTGTGCATGAGTCCTGGTGATTGACTGGGCAAGACACAGGCTGGCCTACCTTGGTGCAGTATGTATTGGTCACCAATTTTATATTCTCTGATTCCTCATTTTAGATGGAAAAAAAATCTAGACTCAGATGCAATCAATTTAAATCCAAATATTATTTGGTCAGGGGCTGAATTCTGTACTTTAAACATTCTTATTTGTAAAGCAAGGGTAGTATTACTATTTTCTCAGGGTTTTTATTAGGATTAAATGATCTGACATTAATGTAACTGAGCACCTAAGTCCCCAGCAGGTAATGATTAATTTCTTTTTTTTGCTTCTTGTAAAGTATGACAAACATAATTGATTGTTACTCATTTTTGGAATATGTTAACTTATACATAAACTGGAATACAGATTTCTATGCTCAAAAATAATGGGCATGTGAATTTGGTTGAAATCCTAGATTATTAATTGTAATTGAGTTCTCAAGGATCATTTGATCTAATTTTTTAATTTGTATTTTTCCTTTTTGAGGCAAGGTCTTATTGTGCAGTTCAGACTGGCCTCGAGCTCACTTTGTAGCCCAGGCTGGTCTCAAACTTGCAAAGATTCTTCTGCCTCAGCCTCCAGAGTGCTGGGAATTAACTTGATGGGATTCCAATGGGATTCAAGCATGTGCCACCTCACCCAGCTTGATCCAAGTTTTTTTTTTTTTATAAGCAATAATTTATGACGTTTAAAGAACATTACTAACAAAACAGTTCAACATGTTAACATAGTAATATAAGAAATAGTGTAAAATTGGTCAACTTTATTCTCAGAAAGGCTCTTACTTGTGCAAGTAATTGGTTCAATATAACCAAATCACTGGTATCTAACAGAGGAGAGAGCTGCGAAGCCGCAGCTTTTGTTCTGTGGGCACATCTCCGTTCTGAGCCCCTGGCTTTGTATCTGCATCAGACTGGTGGTTCTCTTAAGGAGAAAGTGTGTTCTCGAAACTATCCGATGGATACAGCATCCACAGCTGGCACCTGCTGCAAGACTTGGCCTCATGTTCCCAAATGGCAATCTTCTTAAGCTGTCTTATGTCAGAAAGAGAAATCTGGAAGTACCTGGCAAAGAGAACTTATCGGAGTCCAGTTTTGGACACAAAAATAATGAGCATGTTTTATTTAGAAAGTGGACTCTTGGTTCCTTAAAGCCAAACTGAAACAAAAACCCAGTTCTTCTTAAATTGAGTTGACAGGCATTATTATTCTAATATGGCTAACACATTTTTCACCTTAGGAATTGAAATTTTAATTTCTATGAGTTTAATTTGGGCCTTTCCTATACCTTTTACATCTTCTTAAAAATGATCAATTTTCTTGCCCTGGTGGCACTTACCTATAATCCCAGCTACTTTGGAAGCTGGAGCAGGAGGAATGCAAGTTCCAGGCCAACCTGGGCAGCTTAGCGAGAATGTGTCATCTCAAGAAAATGTGTGTGTGTTTTTAATAAATAAAATAAAATAATTTTTAAATGTTTTTAAAGGGCTGAGCATGTAGCTCAGTGATGGAGCACTTGCCTGGTATGCATGCGATCCTGGGTTCGATCTCTAGGACAAGGCCTATGCACACAAAGCTGATGTTTTCTTGAATATGCAGAATATTACAGTTGTAATGTTCTCATCTATTAATTATACTATTTGTTGCATTTATGAGTTTTTTAAATTGAAAATTGCTCTGTTTCAAAAATGTATTTAAACATAGAAACAGATGAATTGTACTTATGTGTGGGGAACCTTGAGGTGTTGTGATGCATGTATAAATTGTGTAGTTTTCTAATCAAAGTAAACGTACCTGTTTCTTCAAACACTGCACCTTTTTATGGTGAAAATGTTTAAAATCTTTTGTGCTAGCTTTTTGAAACATAAAATAGCATATTATATAACATGCCCTACTGTGCAGCAACACACTAGAACTTTTTAAAAAAAATTAATTTAATTTTTTTTGTTAATTTTATTGAGAAACAAATAGCAATGAGACAGTTTCAAGACCAATTAATAGGACAGTCTCAATAATTAATACACTGCATATTGTCTTCATAGTGGTCATTAATGGTACAAGGTGCACATATGATATCCTGTCCAAACACGATTAGTACAAGTCTTTCTTCTCATTGATCTAAGAGAAAGTAGCTGTGTATCTATCCTAACTGCTTTGCATATACAAAATGGTCCTTCATTTGTATCCCCTTTTTTTTGTTTAGTTTTGTCAGATATGGCTATTCCATTGCCACTTAAATATTGTAAGCATGTGAATTCAACTAAACAATCCAGTATAGTTCAGTAGTCTATAATTGTAGTGGGTTATCTGTAGGACTGGCAATGTCAGAAATTGTTGACTTGAGCCTTTTACAGCTCAGCATATTAATATAAGTTTGCTTTTTATACTTCTTTTTAATACTTTTCTGCTGGATGGTTAAGATCAAGGTAAAGAAGACCTATATAAAAAGAATTGTAACTTTTCTATATGACAAGAGCAGTCAAATCCCCTCAGGATTTATCCTGAAACCCTGTGCTGCAGTTTGTAGATCTTTTGTCAGTGTCAGCCGTGTGGATGAATCATGGCCATTGCTTGACAAATTTGCTCTCTGTGAAAGCCTGAGAGAATGTTTTCTCTCCATGTGACTCTCCTTAGGCACACTCTACATCATTGATCACTTTTCTCTGTGGCCCCATAATCTCCTTGATCAGAAAATTTGGGACACAACTAAGTTATGGGATGTTACATTAGAACTTGTTAATCATATGATGGCTTAGTATCCATTGATCAACTTTTTCCAAGACTCCTTCAGCTGGTCTTTCCATCCTGTGGGAATCACCACTCTCCTTTCAACTTCTCAGAGATAAAGTGACCTCTGTTTCCATGTATCTTTTTTTTTTTTTT
>PVKA01019313.1:0-23266 GCA_004027165.1 Ctenomys sociabilis
AAAAAAACAAAAAAAAAAAAAAAAAAAAAGAGGATCTCAGAAATAATCATGACCTCATCCATTTCAGATTCATAGATATACAATTTTTAGTCTTTCATTTGAGAAGAGAATCTCTTAGACACCCCTACTAAAAATGGGCCAAATAAAGAATTTTTTTCTTGGATTTATTTTATCTTGCACATCCATATGAGCACTTTTAAGTCACAGAAACCATAATCGAAGTGTACTAGTTATCATTTACATTAATAGAAGACCTAGGCATTTTCATGTGATGGTAGTTTTACTAGCTTGAACAATTCAAGAGCTATGGGATTGAATTTTACTCCAGATTTTAAATGGGATCCTGGAAGGACAGACCAAAAGGGATGAGACCATAATTCAGGAAACTATGAGAATGAATGCAATGGTACAGTGAAGACCCTAGGACTTTGAAGATGCAAGAGATGAAATGTGTATGAGAAAGGTCCAGTTATGAGTGGAGCCAGTATGAGAGAGAGGCCATGTCTTGGGGCTAACAAGGCCATATGGTTAGGGATGACCAAGTCTTTAGAATTCAGATTCTATGAAAATGTGCCTAGCTTGCAATACATAGAGCCATAAGATTCACTGTTTGCCCAGATTAGTTTCAATGTTGGTTTGTTCTGAATTTTTAAATTCTCTTTTTGCCCTTATACAGTAGAAATATTTATTCAGTAGCATAGTATTTGTTAATTATGTATTTCTCTTTTGATTATAGTTTACCTTGAATCACAAAAGACTCTGAGATTTAGACATTTGAATAATGGAGCTATTGAAAATTTGACTAAATTATATCTCTGGTTTCACATGGCATAATTGACATGTTAGTTGCAACCATAAATTTGTTATATAAATTTGTTATTGTGTAGGCAGAACTTTTGGCAGAGAGGCCTCATTTGGGATTAGGCAGTAGAATGGCAGCGAAAACCAGCAAGATAAACCAGGAGCAGAATATCTAGACAGTGGGGCACAGCAGGTTCACTTCCATGGGCCATAGTGGGAAGGAGCTCAGCACAACAGCCAGACCCAAGCCGGCACAGCTGGTTGGGTTCAAGTTAGGTAGATCCCAGCCCTGTAAGCTGAGGCATACTGCTTGGCCCACCCAGGCCCAGAACAAGACCAGATCTATGGGAACAGCCTTTCAAGACAGTTACTTGTTGCCACAAGCAGCTTGGTGAAGCACTTTGCTGGAAGACTCCATGAACATCAAAGGGAGATGAACACAAAGAACTTAGAGGAACTATTTAAATACAAATTCCCAATTTAATATCTGCTTAGCTACAACAGTGAAAATGTTTGCTCTTAGGATTTAAAATACCAACCCATTAGTTACAAAAGTCTGTCAATTGCTAAATCTCACTACCCATTAATAATGTTGCTAATTGTGTTATTAGAAATAGAAAATCATATCTTTCTGAACCGTATGTTCTCTCTTGGATAATAATATTGCAAGGTGCTTAGGTGACAACCTTACCAAAGCTCTATACTGAAGGACAGCAGACAGCACCAAACAGAAACCAATATCTCACTTTCAATCAATGGAAGGGAAAGATCGTGGGAAACATACAAAATAAGAATCTCTGACACAGAAGAGATGCCTAAAAAACAGACTCCTTACAGAGAGGGTCTGATTACAATGATGCAGCTATCTACTACCAAACTTTCACAAAAAGGTTTCACAGGAATCAAAATAAAGAGTTCTTTCCAAAATATAAAATGATAAAAAGAAGAAGCAAAATGCATTCTTAGGCTCTGAGCCCACTCACAACAAATGCAAGAGATACCAGATAGAAAAAACTAGAAGTCACACACATGAACTCTTTGAAGCAGTAGCATTTGAAGTAAAGAAATACCTCAGAACAATCTAAAGGAATTCATATCAGAATACCATAAAAAAGAAAAGCAACTGCAGAAGAATTCAGAGGAAATCAGATCAGAAATAATCATCCAAGAGAGTCCCAGGCCCGCCATGCTGGAGAGACAATTCCCAGCAGTCCCAGGTCCCAGCTCGTGGCCCAAGACCAAGTGCAGCTCTGCCTGTGAGTGAAAGCCACAGAGGTGAGTGCCATACAAAATGACAAAGACAAGGAGAAAAA
Organism: Ctenomys sociabilis; assembly: GCA_004027165.1. NCBI lineage: Eukaryota > Metazoa > Chordata > Mammalia > Rodentia > Ctenomyidae > Ctenomys > Ctenomys sociabilis. The sequence continues at coordinate 2,115 of PVKA01019313.1, forward strand.
TGCAATCTCAGGCCTCAAATCCACAAGTAAGTGAGAGGACACTAGCTCAGCTGAAATGAATGAATTAACAGATGCAGAAGCAAAGGAACAACACCAGAAAGGTATAGAGGAACTCAGACAAGAAGTAATTCCTGAAATAAAGAAAGAAATATATGAATACATACCATCTGAAATAAAGATTCAAATGCAGAAACATCAGAGGGAAAACCAATGCTCACCCAGAACAAGTGCAAAGAGTACTATTCCGGATGAAACATATGAATTAACAGTGTCTGAAGAAGAAAAACAACAGCAGAAAGGTCATGGGGAACTCAAAGAACAAATAATTTATGAAATGAAAAAAAGAATTCTTTGAAAAAAAAAAGGAATTATTTGAAATCATAGCATCTGAAATATAGAAACAAGTCCAGAAATATACAGAGGAAACTCAACTTGGAAGAAACTCTGCAGAAAAAAGAATTAATAACTACTTCTAAAGAAGACATGGATAAAAAAACAGAGGAGATCAGAAATATGATGCATCTCTTGCATGAGCAATACAGAAAAACAGAACGCATGAAACAGAGTCAAAGAGATATAGAAGAACTAAAAACATCAATCACGAGTCTACAAAACCATTTGAGTGAAAGTGAAGACAGAGTCTCAGATCTTGAAGACGCTGGTGCAGCTAGTGAAAAGGTGAGAAAGGAACTCTTAAAAACAATGAGAATGCAGGAAAAATAATCCATCACCTGCAAGATGATGCCACGATGAACAATGTAGGATTAATTGGTATCAGTGCGAATGAAGGAGTCAATACATATGATATAAAAAGAATTTGGGGAGAAATAATGGCAGAAAACTTCCCAAATATGAGGAAACAATCGAACATTCACCAAAGAACTTCAACCCCCCCAAAAAACACCGAGACATATAATAAAGATTCCAGAAAACCAACACAAAAGTAATATACTGAAAGACACTAGAGAGAAGAGGCAGATCACATTCAAAGGAAAACCCATCAGAATTACAGCCAACTTCTCTACACAAACCATGAAGGCAAGAAGAGCATGGAGCAGAGTTAGGGAAGGGTCTTCAGGATGTTCAGGATCTCACTACTACATCAGACTCATAATGAGTCCCAGTCCAAAGAGCTGGGATTTCAGGTGTGTACCACCATGACTAGACTCAATTGCCAGCACAGTATGCTCCAGTGGTGGGGCCAGCACAGCAGGACCAGGATTCAAATCCTTGGCCCCTGTGTCTGTTTGCAGGCAATTTAATCTGCTGATCTACTTGGACAGCTCTTCTCTTTCAAATTTCATGGAGAAGTGAAATACATCCACAACAAAGAACAAATATAGAAAATCATGACAACAAAGGCAACCTTACAAATTACCAAAAAATATTCTAGAACAGGATAAAAATGACCACATCTCCAAGAATGAAAACAGAAAGAACACAGAAAATAGGGCAAACAAACAGAGGAGAAAAGTAGGTAGTGAACAGCAGAAAAATACCATGACAAACATCATCAATATATATCCACTATAAACATTGACGTAAATGGAATCAATTCACGAATTAAAAGAAACAGCATTTACAGTACCACCAGGGAAAATGAAATACTTAGGAATTGATATAGCTAAAATAGTAATATATTTATTGAATGAAAATTATAGTATTCTGAAAAAAAATTTAAAAAAAAACAGATCATAGGGATTTCAGAAAATGGAAAGATGTTCCCTGCTCCTGGATAGAAAGAACCAACACTGTGAAGACAACGATACTACCAAAATTGTTGTATAGATTAAATGTAATTCTTATCAAAATACCACCAACATACCTCACAGACCTGGAGAAATCATTCCTAAAATTTATTTGGAGCTTGAAAAGACCCAGAATAGCAAATGAAATCCTGGGCAAGAAAGGCAAGGCAGGAGGAATTACAATTGCTGACTTGAAATTACACTACAAAGCTACTGTGATAAAATCAGTGTGGTATTGGCAAAAAAGTACACCTGAGAATCAGTAGAATAGAATAGAAGATGTAGAAGCAACTACAAATACACTCAGCCACCTTATCTTCAATGAAGTGATCAAACATGCTTAGTGGAAGAAAGATAGCCTCTTTAACAAATGATGCTGCAAAAACTGGCTCTTTCTATGTAAAAAAAAATAAAACTGTACCCAGATCTATCTCATTAACTAAAAAAAGCAAAATTTATTAAAGATTTAAAGGTTAAAACAGAAACACTACATCTCCTACAAGAGAAAATAGGTGGAAATCTTGAACAGATGGGATAGGCAAACAGTTTATGAACAAAAATTAAACTGCATCAGTAATAGTTAAATGAATGAACAAATGGGACATCCCCTTATTGAAAAGGTTTTGCACATCAAAAAAATTACCAAGAGAGTGAAAAGACAAGCCACAAATTTGGAAAAATTTAACTAATAAGCACTCGGGCAAAGCTCTTCTATCTAGACTTTATGATACTAAAAAACACTAGGGCCCTAAAATTTCACAAACAATCCAGAAATGTGTATCTGAGATAAATAAATACTTTTCAGAAGAAAATTTTCTAGAGACTAATAAATACATGAAAAATATGCTCCAAATCACTAGCCATAACTGAAACAACACTGAGATACCGTCTCACCGCAGAAAGAATGGCTGTCTTAAGGAAACCAACCAACAGCAAGTGTTGATGAGGCTGTGGGGTAAAAGAGCCCCTCTTCACTGCTGTTGGGAATATAACCTGGTGAGATAATTATGGAAATCAGTGTGGAGACTCCTCAAAAAACTAGGACTGGAAATTCCACTCAAACCAGCTATCTCCCTAATGGTAAATTTCCCAGAGGAACTGGAAACATCATTTCATAATGATATATGTTCATCTAAATTTATAACAGCACAATTTATGGTAGCCAAATCTTGGAAACTAGCAAAATATCTGTCACCCATGGACTGGATGAAAAAGATGTGATTTTTTGTACAATGGAGTATTATTCAGCTATAAAGAAAAATAAACTTCAAGATTTTATATATAAGTATATATATAAGCATAAAACTTAAAGATATAATCATAAGTGAAATAAACCAGACCCACATGTGTAAATGTAATATTTTGTCCATAGTGTAAGAACTCAAAGAAAAATGAAGAATGAAAAGGTATAGCACAGTTAAATGGAAAGCTAGAACTTAAGGTTTGAACAACGAAGAGACATCAAGTGAGAAGTTGAGAAGTATGGCAGGGGTAAAACCATAAAAGCAGGATGGTTAAGGCAATTGTCCTAAGAATCTGTCAGGTTTTTGAAAATAGCAGTTAATGTGAATAATTCTCATCCTGACTAACTCTATATGCTGATATCTGCGAACAAAGCAACTACACTGAGGGTAGCAATGTGTAATAGTAAAGCCATGCTCACAATATCTGTGATTTTATTCCTCTAAATGTGTTCTGCTTCTAATGTCATATCAATTACTGTTCTATTATCTCTAAAATAAATGTTTGTAAAAAACCCCAGATAATTAAATAAAACAAGAGATAAGAAAAAAGTCATAAGATTTTCCTGCTACATTGCTGTACATAGATCGATTTCTAAATTTCTGTATAAAAATGTGTAACTATTTTTACATTCTATAATTATTTAAATATTAAAATATCCATGGTAGCTGGAAAATAGCATTTCCATGTTATGCCTAAGTTGTTTGATATTCAGACACATAGAGATAAGCTCAAGTGCCTCTGTTATAGAATAATATCTTTAAGATTCTCCTCTGGATGTTGAACCAAAAGTTAGAGACATAGAGGGGCTATAAGGACAGCCAAGATTTTGGGCCTAGCCCTACAAGATCAGTGAAGGCTCAAGACATAAAAGAACCTGTGCCATGATATCCTATAACTCGGTGGTGTACCAAATTTTCAGATCTAAGAGATTATTTGGCCACAGAGGAAATGGACTGATGATGTATAGTGTGCCTAAGGAGAGTCACCTATAGAGAAAAATTGGTTTCAGGCTTTCACAGACAGCAAATTGGTCAAGCAATTGCCGTGAATCATCCACAGGTCGACATTGGATCAACAAGGTTCTGTTCCTGGTTTCAGGGTAAATCCTGAGGGGATTTGCCTTATCTTATCAGATATAAAAGTTATACCTTTAGTTATATAGGTCTTGCTTTAACTTAGTCTTAACTATCCAGCAGAAAAGTACAACTGCAAGGTATAAAACTAATACCTTATTAATATGCTGAACTAAATGCTCAAGTTAACAACTTCTGACAATTGCCAGTTCTGATGGATGGAAACCCACTGCTTTTCTGGACTATTGGACTATATGGGCTATTTTGCTGAATTCAAGTACCTACAATATTAAATTAGCAGCAAACATGAAAAGGATCTTTAAAGACTTCTCCAGATATAGTTTCTCCACCAGCAATGGAACACCCATCTCTGACAAAATGAAACAAAAAAGGGTGACTTTTTTTGTGAAAAAAAAATGCATATACAAAATAGTGAGGATAGGGCCGGCCAAATAGCTCAGTGGATTGAAGCACCTGCAAGCAGGAGCAGAGCCCAGGGTTCGATCTTCAGGCCAGCTCTGCCAACCGTTCCTCCAGGATCCACTGAGAGTTCCACTGAGACTGGGTGTGTTGGCATGTGCCTGTAATCCCAGCTCTTTGGAGGGCTCATCTATCTTACCTTTGACAAAGGAGCCAAATGTGTACACTGGAAGAATTATAGCCTCTTCAACAAATACTGCTGGAAAAACTGGCTCTCTATATGTGAAAAACTAAAACTAGACCCTAGTCTACAGTTATGCACTAAACTAAAGTCAAAATGAATTAAAGGTCTAAATATTAAAACAGAAACACTAAATCTCCTGAGAAAGAAAGTAGGTGAACATGTTGAATACATAGGGGTAAGTAGGTAATAGATGAACAAAAATCAAACTGCACTAAATATACTTCAAAGAACCAACAGCTCAGTCCTCCTCTTATTGAGAAGTTTCTGCACATGAAAATAAATCACCAACAGAGTGAAAGACATCCTACAAGTTTGGAAAAAGTCTTAAACAATAATCACTCAGACAAAAGACTTCTGTCTAGAATATATTAAAGAACCAAAAAAATAGGGTAACAAAATTTAAGGCCCCAATCCTTAAATGAGAATCTAAAACAAATGCACATTTCTCAGAGGAAGAAATACAACAGGCAAACAAATGCATTAAATAATGCTTCACTTCACTGTCTATTTGGGAAATGCAATTAAAACAACAATGAGATACAATCTTACCCCAGAAAAAATGGCTATCACAGGAAATCAATGAACAACAAATGCTTGACATGCTGCAGGGAAAATGAACCCTTCTTCACTGCTGGTGGAAATGTGCCCTTGTACAACCACTATGGAAATCAATTTGGAGACTTCTCAAAAAACTAGAACATATAATTGCATACTACTGCTTGTTCTTAAGAAGCCTTAACTTTGTATTCTTGTCTCTTTTTTTCTTATTTTACAATATTTATTTTGAAGACACTATAGTAATATTGAGATGATAGTAGAAATGATACATATTTAGCGGGCCAAGCTGGCGGGTATTCAAGCTTGAATGGAACCTCATGCAATCCAGCTATTCCCCTCCTGAGAATTTTCCCAAATGAACTGAAACATCATGTCACAATGACATATATGCACCGATATTTGCAGCAGCACAATTTGTCATAACCAAATCTTGCAAGCAACCAAAATGCCCATTGCCTGAGTAATCAATGAAAAGATATGCTATATTTATACAATGGAGTATTATTCAACTCCAAAGAAAGACAAACTTGAAACCTTCATAGGTATGTGCATGCCACTTAAGACTATACTCATAAGTATATCCTCATTTATATATTTATTATAAATAAATCAAACACACATGTGCATATATCATATTTTCCCTAGTATAAGAACCCAAAAGAAGAAATAAAACCTGAAAGATAACAATTGTAGTAAAATGGAATGAAATTGAACTTAAAGATTAAGCAACAAAAATGAGAGAAATGAGAAAAATTTTGAAAAATGGTGGGAAGGGAACATGCAAATATATATACATACATATACATATATACATATATATGTATATATATATATGTACATTAAATATATATAGAATGGCTGAGGTAATTGTACTAAATTTTGCATCAACTTTTTGGAAAATAGAAGTTAATGTATAGAATTTTCACCTTGACTAACTCTCTTAGATGATATTTATGATCTAAGCAAGTGCATTTAGGACAGCAATTAATAATGCAAATGGCATGCTTGAATACCTGCCAGCTTGGTCTGCTAAATATGTATCATTTCTAATATCATCTCAATATTACTATAGTGTCTTTAAAATAAATATTGTAAAATAAGAAAAAGAAGAGACAAGAATAAAAATTTAAGGTTTCTTAAGAGCAAGCAGTAATATGCTATCATATGTTCAATGTCACCTAACTATAGCTGCTAAACTGGTGAAAAGATTTGATGATTAACATAGATAATATATGAACATTGTTCATCAGGTATGCTTGTTTTGAAAATCAGTAGCATGTGTATTGTATGTTACCCCGTTTCTATCTGTTTCTGAGTTTTGTTCTTGCTTTTGTTTTTACTTTTTCCAAATTAAAATAAAATTAAGACTAAAAAAATAAATTTGCTATTGTATTTATTTGGAGATTTGTTATGGCTAATTGTGATGAATTTAGGTGGGAACCTGAAGAGTGTGATATGGAAAATTGGTTTTAGTTTCAGCATGGTTGTTTTGGAATCCTCCCTGGGTATTGGTGAAGCACACTGCTAAGTTTACATGTGTATATTATAGAGTTGTATCTTTGGGGATTTATGTCTGTTCCATTAATCTTTCTACTCAGCATTTTTCCCTGATAATATTCCTGGCCAATATGAACTAAGCAGCTTTGCTGTGTCACCCCTTTCCACCACCCCTTTCTACCATGATGTTTCTGCCTTGAAGCCAGTTTATCAACTTTTGAAATCATCAACAGATTGAACATTTACTTCTGGACCTTGTACTTTTTATGTATTTCAGTACAGGACCTTACAGGGTCTCACTACACACATCACACTCATAGTAATCCTCCTTTTTTCAGCCTCCCAAGACCTTAGATTACAGGCACATACAACCACATCACCATGCCCAGTCTCAGTTGCCTTCTCAGCTGGAGACATGCTGGAGATTGAATTCCAGTTGCTGCACCTGCCTAAGCACGCACTTTTGTGCACTAAGTTATCTGGCCTGACCAGTTGCAGGTTTTGAATACTCAGGGATGAGATGTGTCTCAGTGATGGGAGGACTGACTAGTTCATATATTTTTAAATAACATGAAATGAAATAATAGATTTTACTGAAAATAAAATACACATTCACTCAATGAGCAATGAATGAACGGTTATTGATTTAAATATGCTTACCTTTATATAGTTGTTCATGTTAGTACAGAGATTGTCCTAAACTTTAAAGTTGCTTGCTTAATAGTCAAATTCCATAGTTTAGCTCATAATGCTTCATTTATACCAGTAACTTATCCCCTGTTGCCAAACATCTTTGCCACATGCATCTTTGCCACATGCATATTAGAAGCTGGCTCTTTTGTCTATGCATATGATATAATTCTTGGAAGAGTAGAACATGAGTTCTGAGTCACCTAAGCCCACATATCACATGAGCATTTTCAGGTGATTTCCACAAGTGAAGTTGTGGCTATAACATCATTAACATCAAACCAAATCACTCGCCATTTGACTCAGAAATGTTACTGAAGACATCAATGATGGTTTCACTCACCATTATACCTGAAATTCTTGTCACGAAAAGGTGTACAAGTGCATCATAAATATACGTGCAACAAATACCAGTGCATCAAATACATGATAAAATATTAATGAGCATAAAATCATCAAATAAGCTCTAATCCAATTATATTGGAAAATCTCCACATTGCATTGTACAAATTGGCAGATCAACAAGACATAAATAAAATAAAATATTAGAGCTTACCCAAACATTTTATTTTTTCCATAATTGTATTGAAGAACAAATAGCAAAGAGACAGTTTCAAATCAAATTAGTAGGACAGATTCAGCAATCAATACATTGCATATTGTTTTCTTAGAGGTTATTTGTTGTGCAAGATGCAGTCATGATATTCTATTTACAAACACTGTTAGGGCAGATCCCTCTATTCATTGAATTAAGAAAATGTAGCTGTATATCTTAACTATTTTGAATATACAGATACAAAATGGTCATTCATTTGTATCCTCTTTTTTGTTTAGTTTTGTCATTTAAATATTATAGGTGTGAGAATTCAGCAAAGTATTCCAAAATAGTTCAGTAGTCAATTGACCCAAACTTTTGAAGAAATGGACTTATTAGATGCCCACAGAGTACTCCATTCCACAATATCAGAATGTACATTTTTCTCAGCTGTATGTTGGTTATTCTACAAAAAGGATCACATACTAACTGACAAATCATGCTTAATTAGACATGTAGAAACTGAAATTATTCCATGCATATTTTGGCTACAATGCAATGAAATTCAAAAACAAAGGTAAAAGAAGCCATGAGAACTTAATTAAAAAATGGAAATGAAACATAGCTTCTTGAACAGCTAATAGGTCACTGATAGGCAATTCATACAATTAAATGACAGTGCCAGTGCTACATACTAGCATTCATGGGACATAAAGCAATTCTATGAGGGAAATTTATAGTAGTGAATATTCATATCAAAAATTGAGAATGTTTCATTTAAAAATTTAATATTGAACCTTAAGCTTAAGCTAGAAAAAAGTGCAAGTGAAGCCTAAAGCTTATGAAAGAAGGAAATGATTAAAAGCAGAGCAATAAGCAATACAATGTATACTAAGAAACAAGAGTAAGAATTGATTAATTGAAAAGTGGGTTGTTTGAAAAATTAAATAAAACCAATAAACTCCCATCCAACACTATCAAAAAGGGAAAGAATGACTAATATCCACGTAAATAGGAATAAAAATGTTCAAATCATAATAGACTTTGCAGAAATCCGGAAGATTATACTCATTTTGAGAACTTGCATTTTCAAATAAGATAGAAATGGTTTATAATAAAAAATGCAAAAGAATTTTTACAGATTTCTTGATACTTATAAATTACAAAAGTTAAATCTAGAAGATATAAAAAAATAAATCCAGAAGAAAAATTCTGAATAACCAATAGCAATAAATACAAATGAAGATTTAATTGAAAACCTTTCAAGAAGGAAAATGTCAGTTCTATCTTATGTCTAAGGCATTTGATATTCAGACAGATAGTGATGTTATGCTCATCTGCCTCTGTTACAGGGTAATAATAGCATTAAGCTTCTCTTCTCAATGTTTAACAACAAAAGATTGTAGATCAAAAATTAGAGAAATAGAGAGGACACAAGGATAGCCAATTTTTTGCACCTAGCACTTCAAGTTCAGTGAGAACTCAGGATATAAGAGGACATCTGCTATGACATCATGTAACTCAGGAGTGACTCAAATTTTCTGATCAAGGTGATAAATTGGAAACATAAAAAAGTGGTCAATGATGTATAGTCGACCTAAGGAGAGTCACCTAGAAAGAAAGAAATTCCCTAAGACTTTCACAGAGACCAAAATGCTCGAGCAATGGCAGTGACTCATCCAGATGGCTGACACTGAAAAGAAAAATCTACAAGGTGCTGTGTATGATTTCAGGGTAAATCCTGAGGGGATTTGATTAACTTTGTCAGAAACAAAAGTTACATTTTTTGTTATATACATCCTGCTTTACTGCAGTCTTAACCATCCAACAGAAAAGTATAATGACAAGGTACAAAAACTAAAGCCATAGTAATATGTAGAGCCATAAAAGGCTCAAGTCAAAAATTTCTGATAATTGCCAGTTCTGCTAGTAACTCACTACTATTATGGACCATAGGACTGTATTGGATTATTTTGCTGAATTCAAGTATTTACAGTCTTTAGAATGGCTTTCCTTTAAGAATTCTGCAAAATAAAATAATTATGAATTAATTTAACTAAAGAAGTAAACAATCTACTCAATGAAAACTGCAGTATTCTGAAAAACTATACCATAAAGGATTTCAGAAAATGAAAAGATATTCCTTGCTCCTGGATAGAAAGAACTAACAGAGTGAAGACAGCCATACTTCCACAGTTGTTTTAAAGATTTAATGTAATCTCTATCAAAATACCACCAACAAACATCACAGACCTAGAACAATCATTTCTAAAATTTGTTTGGAACCAGAAAAGGCCTAGAATAGCAATGGCAATTCTGGAAAAAAAAAAAAAAAAAAAAGACAAAGCAGGAGGCATTACAATTCCAGACTTGAAGTTATACTAGAAAGCTCTGTGATAAAATCAGCATGGTACTGGCAGAAAAATAGACCCCAGGATCAACGACATAGATTATAAGGTGGAGAAGCAACTACAAACACACTCAGTCACCTTATCTTCAACAAAGAGGCCAAATATGCTTGTTGGAAGAAAGATAGCCTCTTAACAAATGCTGCTGGAAAAACTGGCTTTCCACATGCCAAAAACTGAGACTTGATCCAGTTTTATCACCATGCTCTAAACTAAGGTCAAAATGGATTAAAGATCTATCATTAAAACACTAAGTCTCCTGGAAGAGAAGTAGATGGAAATCATGAAGACATAGTGGTAGGAAAACAGTTCATGAAAAAAACATCAAACTGCATGGGTAATACTTGAAATAATTTAACAACTGGGACCTCCTCTTATTAAGAAGGTTTTACACATCAAAAACTTTCCCAATAGAGAGAAAAGACAATCTACAAATTTGGAAAAAAACCTTAATAAGAACTCAGGCAAAGCTCTTCTATCCAGAATTTATGAAGAACTAGAAAACACTAGGGCCCCAAAATTTAAAGACCCAATCCAGAAATGGGCATCTGAGATTAACATACACTTCTCAGAAGATGTAATTAAAGAAGCAAATAAATATATGAAAAAATCTCCACATCACTAGCCATCCATAAAATACAAATTAAAACAACACTAAGATACCATCTCACCCCAGAAAGAATGGCTATCATAAAGAAATCAATGTACAATAAATGTTGGAGAGGCTGTTGGGAAAAAGGAACCCTTCTCTGTTGCTAGTGAGAGTGCAGACTGGTGCAACCATTATGGAAATCAGTGTGGAGACTCCTCAGAAAACTAGGACTGGAAATCCCATTCAATCCAGCTATCCCCTACTGAGAATTTTTGCAAAAAGAACTGAAAACATCATATGATAGTGATATATGTGCACATATTTTTTTTTTCTCTTTTGTGCACCTATGTTTATAACAGCATAATTTGTGATAACTAAATCTTGGAAGCAATCAAAATGCCTGTCACCTGATAAATGGATGAAAAATATGTGTTGTTTTTCTACAATGGAGTATTATTCAGCTATAAAGAATGACAAACTTGCAGCCTTCATATGTAAGTGGATGCCACTTGGAGAGATAGCCATATGTAACATAAACCAGACCCATATGTGTAAATATCATATATTTTCCCTAGTATAAGAATTCAAAAGTAGAAATAAAAATTGAAAAGTATAACACAATTAAACAGAAAGCAAGAACTTAAGGATTAAATAATGAAGAGAGGGCAAGGAGAAAACCTAGGAAATACAGCATGGGCAAAACCAGACATTTATATACACAAGATGGTTAAGGCACTGGTTCTGAGAATCTCCATCACGTTTTTGAAACTTTCAGTGAATTGGTAGGATTCTCATATAGACTAACTATATATGCTGATACCTGAGGACTAAGTAAATGCACAGTGGATAGCAATGTGTAATACTAGAAGCATGCTTGGAATACCTCTCATTCTTGTCTTTTAAATGCTTAACGCTTCTAATGTCCTATCAGTTATTGCTATACTCTACCTGAAATAAATGTTTGTTTAAAAAAAGGTAATAAAAGAAAACAAGTGACCAGAACAAAATATCATAAAACCGTCTTACTTCAATGTTGTATATGGTTAGATTTCTAAATTTCTGTGTAAGAATGTGTATTTGTCTGTTTTATTTTATTATTTTTTACATTCTATAGGGATTTAAAGTTTAGCATACCAATGATTGTTGGAAAATATCTGTTTCGTGTTATGCCTGAGGCATTTGATATTCAAGCTGATAGGGATGTTAAGCTGATGCTTTAGGGTAATAATGTCATTAAGCTTCTCTTCTGGAGGGTTTACATCTCAAGTTTGCCGACAAACTTAAAATAAATTTAAAGAAAACAAAAGGGCTACAAGGATAGCAATTACTTTTTACCCTAGCCTTTCCAGGTCACTGGGGACTCAGGACATAAGGGAACCTCTTTTATGAGATCCTGTAACTCAGGAGTGTCCCAAATTTTCTTGTCAAGGCATTATGGGGCTACAGAGGAAAGTGATCAACAACGTATAGTGGGCCAAAGGAGAGTCACCTACATTGAAAAAAATTATCTCAGGCTTTCACAGAAAGCAAATTGCTCAAGCAATGGCCATGACTCATCTACATGGCTGACACTGACAAAAGATCTACAAGGTGCTGTGCATGGTTTCAGGGTAAATCCTGAAGGGATTTGACCGACTTTGTCAGATACAAAAATTACATTTTTGTTATATAGGTCTTACTTTATCTTGGTTTTAACCATCCAGCAAACAATTATGATGATGAGGTATAAAAAGTAATGCCATATTAATATACTGAGCTATAAAAGGCTCAAGTCAACAACTTCTGATATTGCCAGTTCTGCAGATAATCTCTACTCTTGTGGACTATTGGACTATATTAGATTATTTTGCTTAATTCAAGTACCTGAAATATCTGAATGGCAATGGAACACTCATCTCTGACAAAACTAAACAAAGAATGGGATATAAATGAAGGTCCCTTACATGGATAGATATACAGCTACCTTTTCTTAGTTCATTGAGAAAAAAATATTTATACCAGTAGTGTTTAGACAAGATATCATGTCTCCATTTTGTACTCTGAATAACTACTGTGAAGACAACAATGTTCTACTAACCTGTTTTGAAACTCTCATTGCTTTATGTTCTCAATAAAATTAATCAAATACTGCAAATAAGAGAAAAGAAAAGACTTCTCCAAATACAGCTTCTATAACTTCAGTGGAACACCTATCTCTGATTAAATAAAATGAAAAAGCAGATATGTTGGGACCCATAAAGCTAGGAAAACCATCAGATATGTGTAGGTGGAACTTGGCCAGTGCCTAAAGCAAACAAGCTACCTCACTCCTGAGAAGAACACTGGAAAACAATGCTCCCAAGTTCATTTCCAGAATTAAGCATTATCCTGATGTAAAGATTAGCTCTCAGTCGCTAGGCAACCTAATGTCATGCATTACTAACTTCATAAAAGTGTAAATAAAGGACAGTTATCTTGTGAAAAAATGGATATGTGTATGTATACACAAGAGAGTTAGGATTGATATACAACTACTTTCTCTTAGTTAATTGAGAATAAAAGTTTGTACTAATATGGTTTAGACAAGATATCATGTCTGCATCTTTTCCTCTGAATAACTACTATGAAGAAAAACAATGTGCAATGTATTAATTATTGTTACCATCCTACTAACCTATTTTGAAACCATTTTCATTGCTATTTTATCATTTTTCTCATGGAAATGAATAAAAAAATAGAAAACCTATCAACAAAGAAAAGTTCCAGCCCTTAATTATTCCTCAACAAAATTGAAAGGAAAGGAATACTTCCAAATTAATTTCTGGAATTAAGCATTACCCTTGAACAAAAACCAGAGAAGCATGCAGCCAAGAAAAGAACTCCATGCCAACTTCCCTACTGGACATAGATGCAAAAATTCTCAACAAGTTACTGGCAAACAGAATTCAGCAAATCGTCAGTGAGATTATACATGAGGGTCAAGGTGAATTCATCCAAGGAAGACAGGCGTTGTTCAACATTTACAAATCAATAATTGTAATATACCATACTAACATGGCTACAGATTGAGTATCATCTCAACAGATGCAGGAAAAGCTTTTGACAAAGTTCAGCATGCAGATTTAGGGAAACTGGGTTTGGCTTAGGATTTACAATGAAAGAAAATAAGACAATAACAAATGGAGTGACAGTTTCTACTTCAAGATACTGCAGAAAATAGTACAGTTAAAAAGATTTTTTTTTTTTTGAACAAGGGACTGAACCCAGGCCCTTGCACTTTCCAGGGAAGCACTTATTCTACTGAGCCATCTCCTTGGCCTAAGATATCCCTGTTTGCGTTGTACCTATGTTGATTGGAAACATAACTAATAGGTTGATCTCTACCTCTTTTTACAAAATTCTACACACCTGAAGGATTGAAAGGTTCTTGACTTTGAAATACTCAGTTGAAGCATGTTCTCTTCAAGTGTTTTCTTGTAGTTTGTTGTTTTATAATATATTTTGCACTAATATATATTCTTTTCCGTTATCTTCATTCATCATTTTAATGTTTGTTAAAAATTCTAATTTCATAGCTTTCTCAGTTGCATTATTTGTTGTTAAGAAAAAATACCTAACATTAAAACATAACGGAAGTTTGTTGTAGTTCACAGTTCATAGAGGTTTACCTGGACACTTGGAGACTCAAGGCAGGTAGGAGCATCACATTAGAGCAATAGTCCATAGTGCAGCAGGCCAGGCTTAGGGATAATGACCCTTATTCTCAAAATAGGATACCTTAAACTTATGCTGAAATTTGTAATTTGTAAAAGAAAAGAAAAAAAAGTCTGTAATCACACACCCTTGATCCAGTATCACACACCTAAGGTGCATCACAAATTCTAGATGTAGCTACCTCAGCCTGGAGGTTTGGTAGGACATCTGGATAAATATACTTCCATATATATTATACCAAAAATCATACAGGAAACTGAGATGCTTAAATATATATGTTGCAACTATTGAGAAAGACACTCATAATTTACTCTGGTACACATTAAAATGGAAATACAAGATCATTGGAAATGTTTAAAATGATCTTAGTAGATAAATATATAAAGAATCAAATTAGTTAATTTACAGGAAGATTATGTGGATCTGCTGGCAAATGTTCTCTTGTGTGCTGAAGATCATGTCTTACTCATGTATACACTGAACTAATACTATTATTCATTTCTCTTCTTTCTAATTGCAAGCACTTTCTATCTTGGCAGAATCTAAATTAAATCAGGTAGTAAGTGTTTGTGAAATGACATAAAGAAAAGTACAAAAAGTATTGGGATAGATATTCTATATTGTGTTTGGAACCTCACCTACACAATCTGGACCATGCCATAGAAGAGTGAAAGGCTTTATCATTCTACAGTACTTTGTACTCTACAAAGTGGCCATAGACTATACAATTTACACACACACACACACACACACACACACACACATCTTACATTTTTGTCTTATTCAGTCATTCAGCTCTTCACACTAATGTATTTAATTTCACTTACGAGTATGATCTCAAGTTGCGTTCATTTGCCTATAAGTCTCCAATTTATCCTTCTTTACAGCTGAGTAGTACTCCATTATAAAATATGTAAGACATCTTTTTTCTCCAATGCTCAACTGATGGCATTAGGGCTGTTTTCAAAATTTAGCTATTATCATTAGCCCCACTGTAAACATGGGTTCACCTATATCACTGTTATGATATCTTTACTTCTTCTGGGAAGATATCTAGAAGGAAAATAGCTGGGTTCAATGGGACCTCTAGTCCTTGTTTTGTAAGGAAACTACACACTAGTTTCCACAGTGATTGTACCTGTCTGCACTCCCACCAGTAGTGGAGAAGTGTTCCTTGTTCTTTACTGTCCTGTCAGCATTTGTAATTAGTTGCTATTTTGATAAGAGCTATTTTTATTAGGGTGAGATGTAATCTTAGTGTTGTTTTAATTTGCATCTCTTACCAAGTGTGGTGATGCATAACTATAATCCCAGCAATGGAGAGGCTTGAGGCAGGCAGATCTTTGCAAGTTCAAGAACTTATTAGAGTACAAAGTGAGATCAACTTCTAGTAATATCCTTTCTCAAAAAAAAATTGCATCTGTTCAATCACCATTAATGTTCATCATTTTACATGTACGTATGTGTTGTTTGTGCTTCTTTATCTGAGAAGTGTGCATTCATCTCAGATGCCCTTTTTTGGATTGGGTCTTTCTATTACTACTAAGGAGGAGCCTGATTCTACTATTCTTATTTGAAAATCTTGTATTTTATTTCCAATTTTCTTCTTTACTTAAAAAAAAGAGAAATTGTGATAGGGCAAAGTGAAAGAAAGGAAGGAGAAAGGAAATATATACATAGAGAGAACTGAAAAAGAGGTAATATACTGATACAGCCAGCTTCTCTTAGTTCATTAGAAAGAAAGGTGTGTGATAATATTGTGCAAACAATATATGAACCTATCTCATTTATTGTGAGTAACTACTATGTATTGAAATGTAGTATAAACATAACTTTACTCAGATTATGTTTACTCAAATTACTCAGATTATGTTTACTCAGATTATGTTTACTCACATAAAATTTGAGATGCATTCTTATAATTAGCAAACTGTGTTTCACTAATTGTTGCACACTGTTTACTAATTATTGCTACTGTCTTACTATTCTATTTTGAGACTTGGGATTATTATTATTTTTATATTTTTTGCTTTAAAATGAAAAAAATAAATTTTTAGGGGAAATGACATTTATGCAGTTGCTATACTACTTTTTAAAACTTATCTTAGTTGATAAAGTAAATTTTGTAATTAATCATGTATTTTCATCTTGGATACAAAAAGTGCTATACTGAAATTCTAATTTTGAAAATGATACTTGATTCTTGTCTGCATATAGGTCTAAATTATATTCAAATTTTCCATGACAATCTAGTTCAGTGAAATTATTTTAATTAATGCATTTATTTGAATGAATTACAAGAACACTTGTCTCAAATTTTATGTGTAACGAATCTGAGTAAAGTTATGTTTATAGTACATTTTAACATCCTAAAACATGAATATCAAAGAAATATAAATAAATGAAAATAATAACAAAGCATACTAATGGATACAAAAATAAAATGAAGCCAGGAACAATGGAAATATTGTAGGATCCTGTATATTTCCTGGAACTGGATCACAAATTTGTTCTAAAATTTCTAGGAGTTAAAGTAAAAAGAATTTCAGTTTTATGATCCACAGGACGTAAGTTAAGACAAAACTAAGGAATTTTGACAATACTTGTTTCTAAGACTTGAGTGAAGCTTCTCTGATGGGGTCTTTTAAGAACATACAGGGACCTGGGACATGGCTCAGTGGAATAAGCGCTTCCTTGGCAAACCCAACATCCTGAGTTAAATCCCCAGTTCTGCCAAAATAAATAAATAATACATAAAGACCAAACAATATAGCTCATTGAATGTTATCAAATAATACCTCTATAATAAATAAAATAACATTAAGAGCATGCTTCACCTAACAAAGTTGAGTAAAGGGAATAATATGAAGGAGTCAGGGCAATGCAATCCATGCAATAATTATGGGATTAACAGACCATACCCAGAGACACACGTTTTGTTTAGAGGATTGAATTTTATTACCTTTCATTCATTTTAATGAGAAAAAAGATAAAATAGCAATGACACAGTTTTAAAACAGGTTATTATGACAGCTATAATAATTAATACATTGCATAATGTTGTATTCATAGTAGTCATTCAGAGGACAAGATGTAGACATGATATCTTGTCCAAACAATATTAGTACAAACCTAACCTTTCTTCTCATTGAACTAAGAGAAAGTAAAAAAAAATCAGTTTTATGAAATCTATAAATAGATTTCATTTAAAATATAGATTTTATGAAATCTATATATGTAGAAATCGAAACATATATATTTGTTTTTCACTACAAAAGGTCCTTTAGTTACATTCCTCTTTGTTTTTGTTTTGTAAGAGATGGGCATTCAATTGCTGTTAGAGAAGCTGCATTAGAATAAGTTGCTAAAGAATCTTTTCATGCCTGAAGTCAGTCTAAAGACTGTAGCTACATAAATTCAGCAAAATAACACAATATAATGCAATAGTCCAAATAGTAGTGGGTTAAGAGTAGAACGGGCAGTTATCAAAAGTTGCTAACTTGAGCCTTTTACAGCTCTGCATATTAATATAGCATTACTTTTATACCTTGTGGTTATACTTTTCTGCTGAATGGTTAAGACCAAGTTAAAGTAACACCTGTATACCTAAAAGTACAACTTTTGTGTCTGACAAAGTCAGTCAAATCCCCTCAGGATTTACACTGAAACCATGAACAGCACCATTCAGATCTTTTCTCATTGTCAGCCACCTGGATGAGTCACTGCCATTGCTTGACCAATTTGCTCTCTGTGAAAGCCTGAGTGAATTTTTTTCTCTCTAGGTGACTCGCCTTAGGCACACAACACATCACTTTCTTCTGTAGCCATATATACTCCTTGATCGTAAACTTTTGGATACCACTGAGTTATGGGACGTCACAGCAGAGGTTCTCTTATGTCCTGAGTTTTCAGTGAAATTGAAGGTATAGGCCCCAAAATTGGTTATCCTTTGAAGAACCTCTATTTGAATAATTTTGGTCTGCAAATGTTAGTTGTTCAATATGTAATATACTAATTGATGTAACTCTCTTCTACCAACCTGTTTTGAAGCTGTCTCATTTCAATTTTTTTCTCAATAAAAGTAATTACAATTTAACTATTAAACATACAGAAGAGAAACTCAATGATATTATTACCTTGTAACAGAGGTAGTTGAGCTTAATATCATTATCTGTCTGAATATTAAATGTCATAGAAATAACATGGAAATGCTATTTTCCAAGAACCATGGATATTCTAAAATTTAAATCCCTATGGAATGCAAAAAACAATTACATATTTTTGCACAGAAATTTAGAAACCAAAGCATATACAACATTGTAGCATGACAATCATATGACATTTTTTTTGTCTCTTGCTTTCTTTCCTTGCCTTATTTTTTACAAATATTTACTTTAGGAAGAGCATGGCAATAACTGATAGGAAAATAGAAGTGGTATGCATTTAGAAGACCAAAATAGCAGGTATTTCAAACATCATTTTAGTATTACACAATTCTGTCCTCACTGTAGCTTCACAGTTCACAAACATCAGCACATAAAGAATGAGTTAGAGTGAAAATTTGACCCATTAACTTGTATTTTCAAAAACATGATGGAAATTCTTAAGATCATGGCTTAACAATCTTGTTTATATAAATGTATGGTTTTGCCCCTGCCATATTTCCTAACTTTTCCCCTTTATCTTTATTCATTGTTTAATCATGAACTTATCTCTTTCCATTTAACTGTGTTATATATTTCAATTTTTACTTCTTTTCAGTTCTTGTAATAGGGAGACAATACAATATTTACACATGTGATTCTGGTTTACTTCACTTATGAGCATATATTCACGCGGAATCTACTTATATATGAAGGTTTAGAGTTTGTTATTTGTTATAGCTGAGTAATACTCCATTGTATAAAAATACCATATCTTTTTCATCCATTCCTCCTGTGATGGGAGTTTAGTTGCTTCTGAGATTTGGCTATCATAAATTTTGCTGCTATAAACATAGGAGCACATATATTATTGTGATATAATGTTTTCAGTTCTTTTGGGAAAAATTCCCAGAAGGGGGATAGCTGTATTGAATGGGATTTCAAGTCCTCGATTTTTGAGGAGTCTCCACATTTATTTCCATAACGATTGCACCAGTTTATTTTCCCACAAGCAGTGGAGAATGGCTCCTTTCTCCCCACAGCCTCTAAAACAGGTGTCAGTTGATTCTTTCCGTAGTGAGATATTATCTCAGTGTTGTTTTAATTTGCATTTCAGAAATCACTAGTGATATGAAGCATTTTTCAAGGTATTTATTTGCCTCTTGTGTTTCTACCTCTGAAAAGTGTGTGTTCATTTCAGATGCCCACTTCTGGAGTGTGTCTTTAAATGTCTTTTTAGTTCTTCATAAATTCTAGATAAAAGACCTTTGCCTGAATGCCTATTAGTTAAGACTATTTCCAAACTTTTGTGTTGTCCTTTCACTCTGTGGGTAATTTCTATTGATGTGCAAAAATTTCTCAATAAGACAAGGTTGCAGTTTTTCATTATGTCAAGTACTTCCCATGCAGTTTGACTTTTGTTCATGAACGGTTTGCCTACCACTGTTTCTTCAAGATTTGCACCTACTTTCTCTTCCAGGAAATTTAGTGTTTCGGTTTTTATGTTTAGATCTTTATAAATTGTGATTTTAGTTTATTGTATGGTGATGAACCTGGTCAAGTTTTATTGTTTCACGTCAGGTTTTCTAGCACCATTTGTTTAATTTCCATGTATTTATGTTTTTTTTTTTTTTCTGGTTTCTTTTGTAGTTTATTTTCAGTTTCATTGCACTGTGGTGAGACAAAATACATGGGGTAATTTCTGTTTTCTTGCATGTACTCAAGCACGACCTATGCACTAACATGTGGTCTATTTTAGAAAATGACCTATGTGCAGCTGAAAAAAATGTGCAGTCAGCTATGGTTGGGTGGAAAAGTATATATTTCCACTTACTCCATTTGTTCCAAGCTCTGGTTCAGTTCTTCTACTTTTTTATAATTTTGTATCTGCTTGACCTATCTTTTTGGGATAAAGGGGTGTTAGGGTCTCCTGTTAAGATTGTAATCTGGCATGTTAGATCTTTCATGTCCATTAAGTTTTGCTTTACATAGTTGGGTGCTCCTGTGTTTGCTGCATATACATTTATGAGCCTTACCTCTTCCTCCAGAATTTTCCTCTAACCAGTATATAGTGGCCTTCTTTATTCCATTTGATCATTCTTGAGGTTGAGATTGTCAGAGAACAGATTGCTACCCCTACTTTTTTCTGAGGTGCTGGGGCATGCAGTATTGTTTTCCATTCTTTGACTTTCAGCCTATGAGTTTCTTCATGAGTTAAGTGTGTTGCTTATATACAGCATATTGTTGGTTTTTGTTTCCTAATAAACTGTGCCTGTCTATTTCTCTTAATTGATGAACTGAGTCCAT
>PVKA01019313.1:23366-42333 GCA_004027165.1 Ctenomys sociabilis
TTTTTTTTTTTTTTTTTTTTTTTTTTTTTTTTTTTTTTTTTTTTTTTTTTTTTTTTTTTTTTTTTTTTTTTTTTTTTTTTTTTTTTTTTTTTTTTTTTTTTTTTTTGTCTTTTTGAGACAGGGTCTCACTATGCAGTTCAGGCTGGCCTTGAGCTCACTTTGTAGCTCAGGCTGGTCTCGAACTCACAACAATCCTCCTACCTCAGCCTCCCAAGTGCTGGGATTACAGGCATGCGCCACTATGCCCGGCGATGTACTGACTTATGATTGATATTTATTTACTTGCTGTTGCTGACTTTTTTCTCCTATGTTTAATTGGTTTCCATATTTAGTTAATCCCTTCTGGTCTTGTTTATGGCATTCTGATATTTTGTTCCCTCTCTAGAATATCTTTTAGTAGTGTGTATAGGGTTGGCTTTGTCATCATGAAATTCTTAGTTGTTCTTTGTCATGGAAATATTTCAATTCTCCATCAAACTTGAAAGAGAGTTTTGCACTGTATAGTAGTCTGGGCTAGAATTTTTTATTATAGAGGATGGTGCATGCTCTTCTTGCCTTCATGGTTTGTGAAGAGAAGTCTGCTGTAATTCTGGTGGATTTTCCTTTAAGTGTGATCTATTTCTTTGCTCTAGCAGCTTTCAGTATATTATTCTTGTGCTGGATTTCTAGAATCTTGACTATTACATGTCTCAGAGTATTTTAATTGGGTTGAAGTTATTTAGAATTCTTTATGCTTTGGTTGCTTGAATGTTAGATTGTTTCCTCATTCATATTTGGGAAGTTTTCTGCTATGCCTTCTGTCCATATTCTTTTATATCATTTGTATTGACTCCTTCTTTCTATTGACCCCTATTAGTCTCACATTGTTCATCTTTGCCTCATCTTGCAGGTGATGAATTATTTTTTCTGGCATCCTAGTTGTTTTTAAGAGATCTTTTCTTTTCACTAGCTGTGACAGTTTCTTTGAGATCTGAAACTCTATCTTCACTTTCACTAAATGGTTTTTCTCTGTCTTGTGAGATTTTAAGTTCTATATCTCTTTGACTCACTTCATGTGATCTATTTCTTTCCTGTATTGCTCATTCAGGGAATCCATAATTTTCTAATTTCCTCTATGTTTTATCAGTATTAATATCTACTTCTTGAGAAGTAGTTATTAATTCTTTTACTGCAGAGATTATTTCTGATCAGATTTCCTCCACATGTTTCTGCATTTGAATCTTTACTTCATATGCTATTCAGCAATTTCTTTTTTTATTGTAGAGGTTATTTCTGATCTGAGTTCCTCTATACCTTTCTGGAGTTATTTCTTTACCTCATCCCCCATTGATTTAGCATTTTACTGTGTGATTCCTAATGTATTCTGTGCTAGTGTCCTCTGCACTTGTTCTGGGTGGACTTTGGGTCTGAAATTGCATTTTTCTCCTTCTCTTTGTGATTTTTGTATAACATTATCCTCTGACCTTTGGTGTAGAGTTTTGGTGCTGTTATAACCTTAGCACCTACTGATATCTGGATGCAGATCAATGAAGTTTTAATTCATCTAGTTGTGTCATGCTTGGGTTTGGCTACTGTTCTCAGGTGCTTGCTGCAGCTCTTGGGAATGACCCTATTGTGGCCCTCCAACAAGATGTTCTGCTCCTGGAGTAGCTGTCCCCTACTCTCTCTGCAGGGACTGCAGCTGCTGAGTTTACCCGCAGGCCTGTATGATAGGACTTGGCTGTGTCTGCAGGGAACAAGCAGGCACAGAAGATCCAGGAAACTCTCCCAGGCATTTGCAGGCCCTGGCTTTGGATGGCTCTTGAGGGGTGGAGGGGTTCAGAGAATGCAGCTGGAAGAAGGTCTCACTCATTGGGCAGGCTTGGGCTAGATCCAGAGAGGTCCAGGAGGCACAAGGGAGCCCAGAAGCTCTTATGCACACTCACTGGTCCTTGGCATGGGCTGTCTCCCAAGGGGTGGAGAGGTCCAAGAGTGCAGATGAAGGTCTCACTCATGTGGCGGGTCTGGACTGGATCCAGACGGGTCCAGCACCATTTATTAAAGAGGATATCTTTCTTATAGAAAGGATGTTTGGGCCCCATGTCAAATATTAGTTGGCTGAGTGTGTCTGTAGTTGCATGTGCATCTTCTAATCTATTTCATTGATCCTTAGGTCTTTTTTATTGCCAATATCATGGTGATTTTATCACAGTGGCTTTGTAGTATAATTTGATGTCAGGAATTGTCATACCTCCTGCCTTGTCTTTGTTGCTCAAGATTGCCTTTGCTATTCTAGACCTTTTCTGGTGAGATTTTAGGAATGATTTATATAGGACTTTGTGGTCTGTTTGTGGTATTTAGGCAGTGATTACATAATCTGTACAACAATTTGGGGAGTTCAATTATTTTTATAATTTTGGTTCTTCCTATGCAGGAGAAAGGTGTATCTTTCCATTTTCTGAAATCCTCTTTGATCTCTTTTTTGTGCACTGTAATTTATTGAATTGTCTTTATTGCCTTAATTACATTAATTCCTAGGTTTTTCATTGTCCATGGTTCTATTGTAAACTGTGTTATTTCTTTAATTTGCCTCTCAGTATATCTGTTGTCTGCATAGAGGAATCCTGTTGACTTTTGGGTATTGATTTTATATCCTGCTATATTACGGAATTTGTGTAATGATTCTCATAGCTTCTTGATGGACTGTTTGTTCTTCAAAGTAGAGTGTCATGTTATCTACAATTAATGATTAATTTCTTCTTTACTTGTTCTTATTCTTTTTATTGCACTCTCTTGTCTGATGACTCTAGCCAATGATTTCAGAACTATATTGAATAGGAGTGGTGATAGAGGACATCCTAGTCTTGTACCTTATATGAGAGTAAAAGATTTTAGATTTTCCCTATTTAGAATTATATTGGAAGTTGGATTTTCATAGATTGTCAAAAGCCTTTTCTGCATCAATTGAGATGATCATGTGTTTTTTGCATTTGGCTCATTTATATAGTGTATTACATATATAGATTTGCATATGTTGAACCATTGTTGTATCCCTGGGATGAATCCTACCTGGTCATGGTATATAATCTTCTTGATGTTTATCTCTATTCTATTTGCTAGGAATATTTTTTTATTTTCTCTCTTTGTCTCTCTCCCTTTCTGTAGTACCAAGGATTGAACTCAGGACCCTGCGTTTGCCAGGCAGGCACTTATTCTACTGAGCTATGAGGGAGATCGGTCTGTAGTTCTCTTTTCTAGTTGCATCTTTCTCTGGTTTTGGTATCAATACAATATTTGCCTTCAGGAATGATTTTGTGAGGATTGCTTCCTTTTCAATTTCATTGAAGAGTTTGAGGAGTACAGAGATTATATCTTCTGTAAATTTCTTGTAGAATTCAACTGTGAATCCATGAGGACTTGGGCATTTTTTGTCAGTATTCTTTTTATTACATTTTGAATTTTATTGGTTGTTATTGGGTTATCTTGAATTCTTGTATCTTCTCAATTCAGTTTTCAAAACTTGTAACTTTCTAGGAATCTGTCCATTTGTTATGTGTCTTTGATTGTGTGAGAGTACAGATTCTCAAAACATCTATTGATGATCTTCCGAATTTCCAGTGGGCCTGTGGCAATTTCACCCTTTTCATTCCTTATTGCTTGAATTTAAATTTTTCTTTCCTCTTTTTGATGAAGTTAGTTAGGGACTTATAAATTTTATTTAATCTTTCAAAGAACCAGCTTTCTGATTCATTAATTCTTGGAACTATTTTCTTTGACTCAGTTGCATTAATTTCTGTTCTAATCTTTATAATTTCCTCTCATCTTTGTGTTTTGTATTTGGTTTGTACTTCTTTTTCTAGATATTTGAGGTACACTACTAGGGATTTTATTTGTTCCTGCTAATAATTTGTGAGTTAACAGCTATAAATTTCCCTCTAAGTACTGCTTCCATTGTATCCCATAAATTCCAATAAGTTGTGCCTGAGTTTTCATTGAATTGTAGATATTGTTTAATTTCATCTGCAATTTCATTGGTTGCTGAGGAGGGTGTTTTTTAATTTCGATGTACTTATGGGATTTTGGGGGTTTGTTTTGTCATTTATTTCCAGTGTCATTGCACCATGGACAGATAATATGCATGGGATACTTTCTGTTTTCTTACATATATTTAAGCATGACCTTTATCTAGTATGTGGTCTGTTTTAGAAAATGTTCCATGTGAACTTGAAAAAATTGTTTATTCAGCTATAGTTGGATCTAGCACTCTGTACATGTCTACTACATCCATTTTTTCCAAGTTCTCATTCAGTTCTGCTATTTCTTTGCTAATTTTTTTATCTTTTTGACCTATCTTTTGTGGATAAAGGGATGTTAAAGTCTCCTATTAAGATTATAGCATTGGATATTAGATGCTTCATGTTTACTAAGATTTGTCTCATATAGTTGGGTGCTCCTATGTTTCACGTATACATATTGTAAATATGGAATGCTTCATGAATTTGCATGTCATACTTGTGCAGGGACCATGCTAATATTCTTTTTTTTTTTTTTGTTCTAATTTTAGTATATGTTCTGCTGAAGTGATCACAGGGGTTTGAAACTTTGACAAAATGTGACTATCAGTGAACTCTAGTTTCTGTACTCTGGCAAGTACTTACAGTATTAAAATTTTGAATTACTAATTCAAATAATTCTGTGTGCTTTAATACCTAATTAATTGTGGGCAAGTTTTAACCACTATTACTGTAATTTAAAAGCCAAGTGAAGTTTATGCATTAAAGGTAGACTAAGCTTGAATAGATATCATATGTATGTAAGTAAATATGGTAGATACAAGTTAGCAATAAACCTACTCCTTGTAAGCTACATTCTAATGACTTTGCACACATATTGCCTTGCATATACCTATTATCATTTATTATCTACTAAAGCAAGGTTTTTTTTTTTTTTTTTTTTTTTTTTTTTTTTTACAAAAAAAGACTTTATAGTATGATTAGAATTGAACAAGGCACTTAAGCTCCTCAAAGTGGAAAATGGAATTGATAGCTTTTAGCCTTCAGGGATATTGCAAGAACAAGCATAATGAGTGCCTCAAAGATGATGCAAAAGTAGTTTCTGTAACATTTTCTGTGGGTATGCATTCCACATGATGTGATGGTATTGAAAAACGATTGTAAGATTGCTGGCGTTGTGTTTAGTTACTCAGTATTTATATTACATTGCATGTTTATTATACTTTCAAAGTTGTATCCTGATATTGAAAATATAGAACAAATTAACAAAGACACCCAGCAGCTATAACAATTATATGTCAATATAAAGTAATTTTAAGAAGAAAATAATCTTATTTATTGTTACCTTGCCTCATATAAATTTTTATTTGTACAGCAAGTATTTTTATATTTCTCCAATTTAGATCTATCATTGAATTTATATTGTGAAGTGAATTACAGTGATACTAAGAGGTAACTACATATATGATGTCTCTATAGATATAATTTAAAGATATCAACACGAATCCAGTGTACATGCATTCTTATAGTTTTTTGGTTTTTTTAACGAGAACTCGAGAGTGAACACAGGGGTTTCTTATTGAGATACTATCTCAACCTCATTTAGTAATTATTGTATATTTTGAGATTGGGTCTCATTAAATTATTAAATTTCCCAGGCTGAGATTGAATTTGTGAATATCCTACTTCAAGATTCCTACCATTACAGATTATAGGTATGAACTGTGACACAAGGCTTAGTTTTTCTTTCCTTTTGTTTTCTATCTTTTCTTTTTTACCTTTCCTTTCCTTTTCTTTTTTTTTCTTTGACTTCGTTTTCATTTATTGTCTTTTTTGGAGGGTAATGGTGCATAGTCAATTGTTTGTTAATCTAAACACATCATTCTTGTTGGTAATAAGACACATTTGTTATAACACTGTAAAAAATTGGATAAGAATTTAAAAGACCAGCAGTTGAGATTATAGGTCAAGCCACACTCATTTAATTAACATCTTATTCACATCAACTGATGTAATCAGGGAGCAAGAGTAAGTAGATTAAGTATGATGCTTTCAAATAATTCTACTGCATTTCTGTTACTTGTTTTGTGAAAATTGTGCAATTTCCTAGAGTGGCACTTTAATAATCTATATTATTTATTAATCTTAAAAGACAAAATTAAATCATTGTTTCTGTTTAGATCTATGAAATAGCAAGTTAATACCAAAGTAGCTTTCTCAATATTTCAGGAGAAATTCAATAATATTGGTCTATAAAACAATTTTTTATCTTAAGTTACTGAAGTGCTATATACTTGTTGGTGTTATTTCAAATATATATATATTCATGACAGTGTTTCTTTAGAATCATTTTTAATATAATAGAAGAATCTTCTTCTGTACATACATAATTTTGATATATTAAAATATACAGGGCTTGGGAGAAAGCTCGTGGTCTAAGCGCCTGCTCGGCAAGCACAAGGACCCAGATTTGATGTCCAGTAATGCATGCCATCAGGTCACAGGACCCCAGGTGCACTGTACTGGCCAGCTAACCTGGGTGTGGTGACGCAACACCTATAATCCTAGCACTGAGCAACTGAGACAGGACGATCACTAAGAGTCTGTGCTGCACCATAGAGAGACCCTGTACCACATAAATGAATAAAAAATAAATAAATGATTTCTTAAAATATACAAATTCTTTTTATCCAAAAAAATTCTTAACTTTATTTCTAGATATGGGCTTTTGAGACTTTACTTGTTTTATAATTGCAATCCATGGTTCACGCTGTGCATTTCCTTATTTTTATTTTCTGTGTGAGAAATTCATGTAATAAAGCTTATAATTTTATTCAGAATATAAGTTAGTATAGATTTTATTTAAAACTCAGAGTCCAGTTCTCTCTGTTTTTGACATCAGTTCATTTTGATAAGAGAGATAACGTGGTCACAGAGGCGGTAGTAAAATGACAATGAAAAGTATATTGAGTATAGAAAGTCTTTCCCTGTGCTCAGATCCCTACTGAAGAGAATTGTACCTTGTCTGAGTTTACTGGAAATTTGTAGCACCCCAAGAGTCTAAGATTGCTCTTAGCTCATCTCTAAAATTGAATACTCTCAGTGTAGTCCATAAACTACAGTGTGTGTCAGATCTCACTTTCTAAAATTTTATTTTCAATGGGCCAAGCCTTTGTTATAAGAACCTGTTTTTCCAGTGGTCATTTTAACATGTCAAAATTCTCTGTGCTTTAATTTTAAAATACATACTGTTTTTGTCTTTATTTACTAATTTGCCTCAAAACATCTATTCTCTTATCAAGAGTTATCACTCCTTGTTACACAAACTTATGATGAATTTACACAGTATGTGATAAGTAAATGAATATTTTATAGGAAGTTGCAAAGAGGTAGGACAAGCAATACAATAGAAATATATTAGAAAAAATATGCTTTTTTTAAAGAATTTATTAAATTTTAACATTTTTTGTATTTTCCCTTGCCCATATTTTTGTGTTTTGTTTAGCAAACTGCTTCTATTGGTGGTGCTAAAAATGGCCGACCATCCGTCCAAAAAATATGCCATTACCACACATATTTTTGTGGTGAAACACTTGCTTTTGTTTAGCAAACACACTACTGTTTTGTGTCAACATATTATGATTATTATTAATTTTAGCCACTATGTTATATGTTAGGAGCAATAGAACTTATTTTCTAAGTGACAGTGAACCCCCTTCATCAGATTCTCCCTTTGTTTCTATCTTCGACCATTCTGCTCTCTGCTTTTATGAATTTGACTCTTTAGGTTCTTTACATAAAAGAGAATATGCAATATTTTTCTTTCTGTGTTTGCTTAGTGTGTTTAGACTAATGTCTTCTAGTTTTATCTATATAGTAAGTAATAATGCAAATATACTGCTGGCATAATTATGTCACATTATTTTAAAGCACCCATCAATCCAAGTGCATGTAGGTGGTTTTGAAATCTTAGTTATTAGGAGCTCTGTAGTGCTATGCATGAGAGTGAGGTATTGTGGAATACTTTGTCTCTCAAGGGTTTTGTGTGTGTGTGTGTTAGAACTGGGTTTCCTAGTGTGGCAGTGGGAAATGATAGGAATCTTTTGAGAATGGGGCCTAGTGAGCAGGCCTTAAATTACAGGAGCCATACACTCAGCAAAAAGCCCATTGTCTAGAGTGAATTCTTGTTAAACACACACCTGTTAAAAATCCTGATCCTGACCCAACAAACTCTCTCTGTCTTTCTGTTCAGTATGCTTCTGTCAACACACCTGCCATTGGTATTGCCATATACTGATAGAGTCCTTCATCTGAAGCAAGCCATTGTCAGCCCTATTCCCGGAGCTTTTCAAGTTGTGGGCTAAATATACATTTTGTATTCATTAGTAAACTTCCTCAGGCACTGCTTCATGGAACACCTATCTTTTGAGATATTGGTAAGTACTAGTAAAAATATTTAGAGAAACACTTTCATTAATATTTTTGTTAAATATAAATGGACTTGATTTTCTATCCTCAAGACAAACACAAAAATATCAAGATTTAACTGTATACTGCCTATAAGAGACTAACATTCAGTACACTCAGGCATTAGCTGCTTTCAGTATAAACAGTTAATACCTGGGCTTATTCTGCTACTATAGCCTCATCTTGATTTGTTTTCCCTGGCACAATCATCATTTTTTGAGTTAAATATCCTCAGGAGTCTTTATTTATTTAGAGAGATTTCCATTGAATTGGTATCTTTCAACCTTACTCCTGGAAAGATTGTTCAACAGACCACTCCAGATCAGTTCTCTTTGGCAGCAGTGAAGAATATGCCCTCCTGAACAGTTATTGCAGGGAAAACAAATGCCAAAAATACATTTACTTCTGGAGCCCTTAAGCATGCAATACAATTAATTGTCTCCCAACACACACCAGTTCTGTAACCTGCATAAATTAAGGCTAAGTGTTGATGTAGAGCTCAGACTGACTACTATTCTCACAAGCCTTACATCACTTAAATGACTGCTTCTGTCCTCATTTGTCTCAATAGGCAAATATTTGTTTAGATCCAATACAACTTCGGCATTTACTAATAATATATATTTGGAAGTGACAATTATAGAACAAATATACATTATATATTTCCCAAGCCCAGAAGAAAGTTGTTTCCCACCACTTTCAATCCATTTTGCTCCAATATTGGTGAAATCAATTGCCAAATATCCAGCTGCTCAATCTAAAACTTCTTAATCCTTTTTAATGTCCTCTTTTCCTCTTTTCTACATATAAGTAGTCACTGATATCACTACTCAGTAGTAAGATATCTCAAATCAGTGTGGTTCTCTCTTGTCCTTTACTGGTCAGCTTGTTGGGCATTTGGCTTTTTTCTCATAGTAAGATCAAGAGGAAACAGAAAAGTCTCCTGTGTATGTATATCACTACCAAAACCACACAAATTTGTCACCATATAATTACAAACTAGTGGTGGGACACTATATGAATTTTAGAACCAGAGAACTTTATTGAATAGTTAAATTTTAAAGTTCAGATTCCCTAATGATGATAATAAGCTATTATGTTAGAATTATAGGTATTTTCATTGTGTGATTATTCTCTAATATAATGCACATAATCCTTTACATTTACAGAAGGACATCAAGTACAATATATAATTTTTTTCTTAGAACTACTCTAAGTGGAACATTAGAAATGGAATATTCAGAAAATGTGTTTTGTGATTTAGTTTTTTTAAACAGAAAAATTAATGATTCTTTAGCTCTAAGCTTTGAAGGCTTTCTAATATACAATATACACATTACATTTGCTTTTTATATATCAAACCTGGGTAACATTCCTGGCTCCATCTTCCAAAGACACAGGCTTTCTGTGGTGGAAATGTGACAAATGTTCTCATGGTGTCCTAATCCTGACTGAAAGTATTGATTGCCAATTTCCATCCTTTGTAGTTATGATGCAGTTTTTTCTCATAGTAAGATCAAGAGGAAACTTGGGTAACTTGGAATTTTTTACCGGGGTTATAAATATTTCCCATAGGTCACAGGAGTTATCTTGATTACTGAAGCTAAAGAAGACAGTTCTGATAACTATCGTGTCTGGGGAAAACTAAAGGAGCTAATGAAATAAATTAGTTTTGCAAGCTGGAAATAGAGAAAGATTAGATGATACTGTCTGATTCTTCTTTTCTTAATACAGATACCACCTTAACTCACACACTCAATCCACTTTGGCCAAGAATTTTCACATAAATCAATTATGTAAGTCTATTTCAATCTTGTTCCCAACTATATGCCATAATCCTGTGCCCATTCCTGCAGATTTGGGGTTAGATAAAACGTTAGCAATTGTTAGGTATGAGGTGTATATGAGAGAAAGATGAATATTGCTTACTATATTGTCAAAAAAGTAAGAGTTTGTCTCTGGGTTCACTAAATATTGAGGTCTGTAAGATATTTTCCCAACAGTAATGTTTTTGTTTATGTGGAATAAATCATAATTTCTTAGGATTTATAATATACCTATGAATTATTTAGTTTTATCCTCTTATAAACTATTCTTTAAAGTCAAAGTTTAGATGTATAAGAGGAGCGCTTTATTTTCTTGTTGAGAACAATCTGAATTTTACAGTTTTCTCTCCATATCTTATAGAATAAAATTTCATATTCAGATTTGTGCCCAGAAACTTTGTGTTCAGTTTTGTAATTTCTTTTAGAAGAGATGGGCCACAGATAATTGTTAAGTCTGTCAAAATTAGAGAGGTGAAATTGAAAGAACTGTAAAAAAAATGTATGATATTAAATAATACACTTGGGGATTGGTAACAGTTTTATTTTAAGAATGGATTGCTGGTGCCAGTGATATGGCTCAGTGGAATAAGCACTTCCTTGTCAAGAGCAAGGGCCTTAGTTTAATCCCCAGTTCTGAAAAAAAAAAAAAAAAAAAAAGAATTACTGAATTACTGTACTGTATGATCCATCATTAAAAGTAATAGATTAAATAATCTACTATAAATGTATTTTATAGTCTTATACATTGGAACTGAACTTAAGAATATTCAGTTCATTCTAGAATTCTCTAAATTAAAACCATTTAGTGCATCCAAATCTGAAACCCTCTACCATCTCATGGTAGCTGTTTATTTTCTTTTCCACCTTTCTTACCAAATAAACTCTTTTCTACAGCAGAAAGGTGTTAAAAATAAAAAATAAAAGTTACCAAATGTGAAAATCCATTTTAAACAGTTGTAGTTGGATATTTCTTGAAGTTGTTACTAGAGAAGTAATTGTGTATTTGCAATTTCCAATGTTTTTGTGTCCATGTATTATTTTTCTTATGTCTATCTAAAAATGCAAATAGGAGCCGGGCGTGGTGGCGCAAGCCGGGCGTGGTGGCGCATGCCTATAATCCCAGCACTCGGGAGGCTGAGGCAGGAGGATTGTTGTGAGTTCGAGACCAGCCTGAGCTACAAAGTGAGCTTAAGGCCAGCCTGAACTGCATAGTGAGACCCTGTCTCAAAAAGACAAAAAATAAATAAATAAATAAAAATAAAAATGCAAATAGGTAAGTTACATCAAAAAAGACTCTTTGAAGTGGGATAACAACCATTTCTTACAGAAATTTCTGATTGAAAGTAGCCATTGCTTATTTACCAATGCACATTTTTATGAAGCTTTTTTTCTTTTTTCCTAAAATGTATTTGGTAATGCTTCTTTGAAGCCTATTATTGGAGCAAAAGAACTTTCTCAGTTGATAAGAGAACACTACCTTCCTCACTAAACACTCTCTTTTATATTTGTTGCTGTGACACTGGTACTAAAATCCTTAAAGTTTAGGCTGCTCTCAAATGGACTTATCCACTTAGGAGTCTTAAATTCCTTACTAAGAAAGCAAATTTGATTAGGCTTCTGAGTTTAAAAAGAACGGTGTTCTTGACATTCTCTTGAAAATAACATATATGTTGCTGCACTCAAGATAGGTTCATCAATTTTTTGATGTGATGCAAATCTCACATTTAATTATCTAAATTTCACTATGTATGATGATAAACACAAGTTGAGACATTGTCAAGGGCCAGCATGTGGCAGGAAAAAGGGTGTTTCATGTTTTTTCTATATGCAAGTTATCCTAAGGATATATGCACATTACATATTAGTGACCAAGCTGAGATCATTATGTTCCCAAAGGTACTGCATCAAATCTAATCTCTCCTAGTTCCTTATTTGGTAAAGAACTTTCTAATAAAAATGATTTTATTGTTTTTCTTTTGTTTTGAATTTAAACTAATTCTGGAAGCAGACATCTGTTTGGTTAAATCATACAATGAATCTGTACTCTCATATCTTGACTTTTTACATGATCACTTCTTAGTTGATATAATATCAAAATGCAAATATTAAGATTATAAACAGTGATCTTTCTTTAATAATATTCTCTTTCCACAAGATAATCTTCTTCAATTGTACTTCAGGCTTAGATGGCAGCTGTCAGTTTAGTGACTAATTTCACTCATCTTTATTTTCATTTGCATTACTTTATATAAATACTCAGCTGCCATCTGTGTCTCTAAATCTTATAGATATGCTACTGATATCTTAGAAATCAGATACATGTTTCTAATCTTATAGAAACTCTTTTTAAGGTCATGGTTTTCATAAGTGGGCAATAAACAAGTATAAAGACCATCAGTTGAAAAACGCAAGGATATTAATAAGACAAAGGTTTTTCCCTTCCTTAGGAAATTGAAATTATTGCATTTTTATATTGTTCCTTCTGTATTTGCCTAAATCTCTCACATTATATCCTTTTCATTTGCTTATAATTTATTAGAGTGTCTACAATTGACATGATTTTATACAATGTATCTTATAATTAATTCATCTAGATTATCATTGAATACCTATAATGTATTCAAGCATAAAGATTGTAAAGTTGCGCCTGGCCAGTCTTTCATATTTTTAGATTAAAAGTCAAAATACTTATTTATTCAGTAGATTTTATCCTGTCTACACTGTTTAGTGCCTACAGAATGAACATTTCTACAACAGCCCCTCAATTTTCAACCTATACATTTTTTATATCAAAATAAGATTTAAGACGTCCATATATTTCTTTGAATCTTCTACTTTTTTCCACATCTTCAACTACAAGCAATATTTAATTATTTTATTGGATTTAATGGAAATCAGATTTTGTTGGCTCATTTGTAAACATCTGTTCTTATTTTTAAGAATGAACAAAAATATCAGCTTTGAAACGATACCTGTACATATTTCCAAGAGTGTCATTCTTTATCTGAGGACTGCATAGAAAATCTATGCTCCTCACATATTTATATTTATATTTGAAATATAATGAAACTTCTGTTTCATTATATTTTTGCTTCAAACAAGGCTCCTTAGAAATGTTACTTTCTGTTCTGGCAGAACAAAAATAATGTTCTGTACCATGAATAGTAACTTTTTCTCAAATTATAAAAAAAAACAAAAATTAATAATGCAACAAACAGTATTACTTTAGGAACACTAGACTTTGAAGAAACTAGAGTGAGCCTTTTGCAAGCTATATACTTAGGGTAAATGAAGGTCATAATATTGCTGGGCAATAATGGGAATTTGTTTATAAAATAACTCAGTTGACTAAGGGTTTTCTGACATTTCTTTATTTCTTATTTTAAAAAAAAAACTAGATTATTTTTAAAATTTATTTTAAGAAATGCAAAAATATAGCAGAAACAAAGACAGAAACAGTAACAAGCAACAGTACAGATGATATAGAATTTCAAAAGAAATAAAAATTTAAAAATGATGTTGTATTGCATATATTCATAGTCAAATCTGTTGTTCAGATTAATAGATATAGATATGCGCGATTGCTCAAATAACTAACATGAATGCTTACTTTCAATAAACTTTTATTTTTTATTGTTTTTGTTATATATATATATATATATATATATATTTAAATTTATTTTAAAGAGAATACTAATTTATAAGATATTAGAAATTGAACAAGATGAGAGTTTTTCCACCATGGTTTTTGTAATGCACTTTATTGTTTTTGATGTAATTATTTAGATAACAAATAATAACATATAGAGTTAGTTAAAGTGGAAAGTTAAACATTAACTGCTACTTTCAAAAACTGATGGAAATGAGAACTATAAACACCTCTGCTACACTGAATATGTACTCGCATGGTTTTTCCCATTACTTTATTTCTATCTTTTTTCTTCTTTTTAATCTTCATTATGTATCCTTTATGTTCAGGTTTTTTACATTTTACTATATCTAGTATTTCTTTCAGAATTCATTTTCCCTTCCAAGTTTCTATACTAGGGATGCAATACAATACTTATGCTTGTGGGTCTCATTTATTTCACTTAGGAGTATAGCCTATATTTGCATTCATTTACCTATAAAGGCCTCAAGATTTTCATTCCTTATAGGCGATTAATACTTTATTGTATAAAAATACCACATCATTTTTGTCTTTTCCTCAGGTGATGGGCATTTTATTTGTTTCCAAGATATGGCTATGTCAAATTGGGCTGCTATAGACACCACGGCACGTATATAATTGTGGCATGAGTTTTCAGCTCTTTTGGAAAAATACCAAGAAGGGAAATAAATGGGTTGAATGGGACTTCTAGTCCAAGTTTTTGAAGAGTGTCCAGAATGATTTCCATGAGCCGGGCGTGGTGGTGCAGGCCTGTAATCCCAGCACTCGGGAGGCTGAGGCAGCAGGATTGTTGTGAGTTCGAGACCAGCCTGAGCTACAAAGTGAGCTTAAGGCCAGCCTGAACTGCATAGTGAGACCCTGTCTCAAAAAAAAAAAGACAAAAAAAAAGAAAAAAAAAAAAAAAAAAAAAAAAAAAAAAAAAAAAAAAAAAAAAAAAAAAAAAAAAAAAAGAAAACAGAATGATTTCCATAATGTTTGCGCAAGTCTACATTGCAACCAACAGTGGAGACATGTTCCTTTTCCCCAAAGGCCTCTTCAGCACTCACTATTAGTTGAATTCTTAAGACAGCCATTTCTTGTCTTCTTTGGGCTTTGGGCTTGGTATACTCTTGCTTTTCTAGAAGCTTGAGATTCAGCATTAGGGTATTTATCTATTCTCATTTTGTTTTCCTAATGTGTGGTTTAGCGCTATTTTCCTCTTAGAACTGCTTTCATTCCATCCCAAAAATTCTAGTAATTTGTGTTTGCATTTGCATTGGCTTGTAGTTACTGTTTAATTTTATCTGTAACCAATTGGTTGCTGTGAAGGATGTAATCTAACTTCCACGTGTATAGGATTTTCACAGTTTCTTTTGTCGGTAATGTCCAGTTTGCTTACACTGTGGTGATATCTGCATGGGATAATATGGACTAGTATGTGATCTGTTTTAGAGAACATCTCATGTGCAGCTGAAAAGAATGTGAATTCAGAAGTTGTTGGGTGGAACACTTTAAATGTCGACTAAGTCCATATGTTCAACAATTTGTTTAATTCTGCATCTCTTTGCTAACTTTTTGTGTACTTGATCTATCTTTTTGAAATGAGGGATTGTTAAAGTCCCCTGTTAAGATTCCGTTGTTGGTTTTAGATTTTTCATGTCCTCTAAGATTTTTGTTATGCAGTTCTGTGCATCCATATTTGATGCATGCATGTTTATGTTATTCCTTCCTCTTAAAATTTTCCCATCAGCAGTATGTAGTGACATCCTTTATTTCATTTCATCATTCTTGGTTTGACATTCAGATTGTCTACAAACAGAATAGCTACCCCTACATTTTTCTCAGCTACTGTAACATGTAGCATAATTTTCCATTCTTTGACTTTCAGCCTATGAATTTCTTTTTGGGTTAAATGTGTTTCTTGTACAGATCATATTTTTGGATTTTGTTTCTTGATCCACTCTGCTAATCTAGTTCTCTTAATTGGTAAAGTGAGTATATTTACACTGGTGGCTATAATTTATATGAATTTATGCTTGTCATGTTATTTACTCTTGTTTTTCTAGAAGCTTGAGGTACAGCATAAGGGTATTATTTGTTTTTGTTTTTTGTTTTCCAAATGTGTGATTCAGTGCATGTTTATGTTTGTTGCTATAATTGGTTTATTACTTTTCCAATATTTAATTGCTTTTCCTATTTTGGGGGTTCTTTCTGTTCTTGTTCTTGAAATTGTGATCATTTCGATCCTTTCTAGAATGTCACAGTATTCTGTTTAGGGTTGATTTAGTCAACATGAATTTCTTTTGCTGTTCTTTGCCATTGAAGTATTTTACTTCTCCATCAAATTTGAAAGAGAGTTTTTCAAAGATATCAGTCTGGGTTGAAATTTGTTTTCTTCTAGGACTTGAAATACTTTGCTCAATGTTTTACCTGACTTGATGGCTTGTGCTGAAAAAGCTGATGTTATTCTGATGGGTTTTTCCATAAATGTGATCTGTTTCTTTTCTTTGGTGGCTTTTAGAACATTGTTCTTGTGATGAATTTTTGGGATCTTGATTATTACATATCCAGGTGTCAATTTATTGGGTCGATATTATTTGGAGTTCTCTATACCTTGGTTATCAGATTATTTCCTCATATTTGAGAAGATTTCCTCTATTATGTCTTCCCATATTATTTTTATGTCATTTGTGTTGGCTCCTTTCTTCTCATTGCTGCCTATTATTCTTATGTTGTTCATCTTTCTTAATGTATGTGGTATATAATCTCACTATGCAGCTCAGACTCATAGTGATCTTCCTGTTTTCAGCCTTCCCAGCCCTGGGGTTACAGGCATGGGCCATCATGCCAAGACTAAGTGGCAGACTCAATGCCCAGGGATGAGGATGGCTCAGCATGTAGTGCCAGGAATCAAACCCAGGTCCCTGCACTTGCCTATGCAGGTGCTTAGTCCACTGAGCTATCTTGCCAGCCCTTTATGTTGTTCATCTTTGCATCATCTTGCAGCTATTGAATTATTACCCATGGATCCTTTTGCTTTTAAGGGATTTTTTTTTTCCTTTTCTTGTCACTAGCTGGAATGATGTCTTCAAGTTATAAAACTTGATCTGCACATTCATTCAGTGATTTTGCCAGCTTTCAGTGGAGCTTTTACTTTCTTGTATATCTCTTTAAATCTGCTCCATGCATTCAATTTCTGTCCTATATTGTCCATTCAAGATTTCCATTGTTTTTCTATTCTCCCCTATTTTTTTAAATCTGTGTCTGTTTTCTTTTCTTTCTTTTTTTTTTGTATTTATGACAGAATATACAAGGTGTACAGGATATCACTGCATAGATCAGACTTGTAGTGATCCTCTTGTTTACTGCCTCACAAGGGCTGGGATTATAGGCATACACCGCCATGACCAGTCTCAATCACTATCTCTGCATGACCCGGATGCAGAGCTGCCACATCAGGCCTGGGGATTGAACTCCTGGTCCCTGTATCTGCCTAAGAAGGTGCTTTAATCCATTAAGCTATTTGGCTGGACCTAGTGTCTTCTTCAGACATGCTTAGTAATTCTTTCATTATAGCTATCATTTCTTCTTTTTCTTTTTTTTAACCTGGGTGATTATTTCTGATTTTTGTTTGCTGTATACCCTTCTGAAGTTGTTTCTTTCCTTCAGTTGCTATTATTTCAGAGAATTTAGGTGTGTGCCTACCTATTTCTTCTATGTTAGTATCTCTTGAATTTGTTCTGGTTGGGCTCAGAGTCTGAGATTACACTTGCTCCTTCATTTTTCATTTTCTATTTCATAAAGAACTTTTGATTTCTGTGAATTTTTTGAGCACATTTGATTGTAGGTAGCTGTATCACTGCAATTAGGTCCTCTGTGTAACAAGTCTGTTCTTTTTTGTACTTTCAATGTGCCAGAGATTCTTGTTGTGTTGAGTCCCAAGAGTTTGCCTTATGTATTGATTATGTGATATTGGTTTCCAATTGGAACTGTTCTTCATCCTTCAGTATAGGGTTTTGTTAAGTTCCTGATATTATTACCCAAGGGAGACTATGTAGTTGATACAGACATGGTATTCTAGTTACAGTAGTACAATCAGCAGTGTTAGTAACAGCAAGTGATATTTAGAAATTGACAATCATTGCTCAGTAATGGTTTTGTATTTTAGACTATAGGAACAAACATTATAGCTATATGGCAAAGGAGATCATAAATTAGAAACTTGTATGTAAATTAGTTCCCTAAGTGCTATCTTGGCAACTCCCCTTCATATACCTTGAGTCTTCTAGGCAGAATAGTCCACCCAAGTTACTGCCTGCTGCCTTCATGCCCAGGAGTGTCTTTCTGTAGCTCTGGACCTCACACTTAGCCCAGGTAGGCCTAGCAATTTGCCTTTGCTCACTGGGCCCAGCTGCAGGTTTCGGCCTATACTCCTAGAACCACATGAAACTCCATCAAATTCCACCTGCCAGGCCAACTCTTATGTAGAACTGCACTTCAGTTCCTCTCTGCAGCTCCAAATTCTGCCTGCTGGGCCAAACTTGTCCACTGGGCTGAACTCCATTGGCTGGACTGCAACTCAGTTCCTGTGCACTGCACTGAATTCTGTTTACCAGGCCAAATTCCACCCACTGGGCCAAACTATAGATTCATTTTCAATTAAATGGTTGGTTCAGTGGATGTTGAGTCTATTTTATAATATTTACAGAAAATGAGATAAGGATAACATAAACATCCAAAATAATTTGAATTTGAGATTCAGGAAAAATAATTGAATATGTATTTTTTTTTTCTATTTTATTTGGTGCAGGGTCTCACTATGCATGCAACCCACATTCATAGTGATCTTCCTGCTTTTTGCCTCCCATGTGCTGGGATTACAGGCGCGCGCCACCACGCCAGGATTGCATCGCCGGCTCAGCGCACCCGAAGGCGGGGCCAGAGCGGCTTGGGGAACCAAGGATCAAACACTGGTCCCTGCGCTTACCTAAGCAAGCGCTTAGTCCGCTGAGCTATACCGCCGGCCCTGAATA